>MU779732.1:14738-29551 GCA_026770625.1 Nicotiana glauca | reverse complement strand
GACTACTTTGTAATTAACAAAGTTTGAATTTCCCTCCCTTTTTAAACTCTATAAATAGGCATTCATAGGCCTCTTGGAAAAGGAATTTTTTTTTGCAATCTGAAAATCTATCAGATTAATCTCTGCAATTCTAAGCTTTCACTTAAGAAATCCTTCATTTAAAAAATTCAAAAAAAAATATATATATGGAAGTAGTTTGAAAATCCTACTGTTTCTCACATCAATTTGAAGGCTATTTGGTGTTGATTGTCAAGTTATATGCTGGTTTTCTGTTGATCTGTATTTGTTGTTGGTTTTCTGGTGATTCGTTACTCCTGTTGGCGTAAATCTGTTGTGTTGAAGCTGCATTTAGCGATTGATGTGTTGTTGACTGATTGTTGATCCCTGTTTCATCCTAGTTCTCATTAATTCTCATCTTATTTTTCCAGGTACATTTCCATTATTTGAAGCTGTAATCGTCAATTGAAGAAAAATGAAGTTGTTCGACAAATTTCAGCATACTGTTATTTTTATTTTGATAGAATTAGCTAAGGACATTTGTATTCATTAGGAATAATTTGAATGTGTAATTGAACTATATGGACTCGGACTTTGAATTTTACAGTATTCTAGTCTAATTACACTAGAAATAATCACATTTGAAGTATGTTAGCAATATGACAGCATATATCTCTATATTAGATTAGAGAGAATAGTGAATTGGTAATAATGTCAAAGTCTGATCTAGATAAAGTTTCTGGATTTTTAGTAATTACGACCATTCGTTTGTAAGAAAATTTGAAGAAAAATCGTCTGCTAGCTTTAATTTGTATTAGCCAGTTTTTAATTTTAAAATCATGCTTTTGTTAGATTCGGATTTTGTTAATAGCCATGGCATGCTTAGATTAATTCAGCTGTAAAATCGTATTGAGCTTTAGTAATGGATAAAAAATAGGCGCATAAAGACAAATAAAGTTTGCAATTCAATCTGAGTATGGTTCATGTAGTTTAGCTTTCATGTTTTCATTTTGAATTAAAATAGCAGTTTAACATGAATAGTTCAATTATCTACTTCTTCGAATATTTGTAAGATCCTGTTAAGATAAAAGAATAGTTGTTTTGGTGGCTATTGGGCCTGGTCCATGTGGCCTAGAAATTTGACTGACTTAGGGCATTGGGCCTGGATATTTTAACGTGCGACCCAGGACTTGGGCCCAAGCTGGATTCAATTAATATTGTAGTATTAGGCCAGGATACCGTCATGGGCTGCAATCAAACCCAAAGTAATTGAAGGTCTAGGTTCATATGAGCTCATGGCCCAAATGTAATAACCATTAGGTAATATTAAATAATTAGGACTCTTCCTTTATTATTAGAAACAAAAACCAATAGAAAATATAGTGTGCTTTAGGATCGACCTCGAATAAAAAGTGAGATGAGCCTCGCCGCGTTAAATACAGACTTGCGAGGCCCTCAAATAAATTACTATATAAAATTTTAGATTTGGAAGGACCGTTTAGAAAATGTCACGGTCTTTCCCAAAGTTAATAAATGCGTAGATGCTTTAGGCGCGAATAATAATAATATTACCTTCTCGAATACGGGTGCACAATTATGTGACCCAAATCAAAATCTCAACGAAGTCGAAATGTGTTAAAAGCCACGGGCGTACTGGTACAACGTGGTTCGAGATACATTTTTATGACGTTGTAATTCTTGTAAAATTCAATAATAAAGTGGAATATTAATAAATTCACATATAAATGGAATATATCTGGAAATCAGATAAAAATAAATACAACAGTTGAGCGACCGTGCTAGAACCACAGAATTGGGGAGTGCCTAACACCTTCTCCCGGATTAACAGAATTCCTTATCCGGATTTCTGGTCCGCAGACTGTTAACAGAGTTATATTTCCTCGGTTCGGGATTCAATCGGTGACTTGGGACACCATTAATCTCCCAAGTGGCGACTCTGAATTTAAATAAATAAATCCCGTTCCTATTGTCTTTAAAGTGGAAAAACTCCTTCCTTTGTTATATCCCTTCCCGGGGTGTAGTAATGTGGTTAAAAAGGAGGTGTGACACTACTTATCTGCCTTTCGAGACTAAGCTCTCTCTCCATCTGCATTGCATAAGTCTACCTTTTTGCCTTCTAAGACTAAGCTCTGTCTCCATCTGCATTGCATAAGGCTACATTTCTGCCTTCCGAGACTAAGCTCTGTCTCCATCTGCATTTTTGCATAAGGCTACTTTTCTGCCTTCCGAGACTACGCTCTGTCTCCATCTGCATTGCCTAAGGCTACCTATCTGCCTTCCGAGACTAACCATTGTCTCCGTCATGCATGGCTGAAATATCGCCACTTTATATTTTTGAACGGCTAAAACATCGCCACCCGCATTTAAATTCACACTCTGGCTGAAAGATAGCCACTCTTTGAATCCATTCGGTTGAAAGATTGCCACCTCCTCATGGGCTGAAAGATTGCCAACTTATTCAAAGGCGTCATAGTTCAGAGGCACCATCTGCATTGCCCGAGAACACTATTTCATGGCCTGCGAATCTTTACTTTTATGCTCTTCATGGCCCAGGACATCATAATCTGAGGACGTCATCCTAACCGTCCTAAGACAACATTCATGGTCCGACGGGAACTTGCATCATGTTTAAATTATGCACAATATATGCGTACATTGCTCATTTACAGGTACACCGGCTAGCAAATGGCCGCCTCAGTAGGAGCGATCCCGCTCCTGTTCTCTGCAACTTGTTTAACTCCAAACACTTGTTTAAATCTGACCATCACGTCCGTCTTTTCGAACCTCCATCGACACATTTCGTCAATGGTTCCTGAACTACATATGGCCTGATTCTTGTAAAACAAGGGATACGTAGGCAGCTCAGAAACCAGAGCGCGGACAAAATCCTTTTACAGTCGCCGTTTCCGGTCAAAATTGGCCATCTTGTCTTTACCCGACAACTCTTTCATCCTAATCGGGTAAAGAGGGGCAGCTGTTGATACCCAATTTTTCCCATATATTTTTTTATACCCAAAATACTTTCAAAAATAGCATATGTATGCATATATAAGCATGCCCAAAAGTTTTGGTATTTTTCCTCAATTTTTAAGATTTTTTTAGAATCAATTCATTGTCTATTTTAACAGTACAAAATCCAAATTAACTCCAAAATTATCATTGTTTGGTGTATAACTTGTTTCATTCTCATATTTACACCAAAATATAATTAAGGTGATTTTTGCATATTTTTTACCAATTTATTTGGCATTTTTAAAACCAAATTGCATATTGCAATTATGGCCTATTTCATAATTAATAACATTTTATAATTATAAAATTACTTCCAGTATTTTTAATTTAGTATTTATATATTATTTATTAATTTAGCACCTTCAATTTGTTTCAAAAATCTTTTACTATTTTTATAAAATCAAAAGGGAAAAACTGGCTATTTCAATTGTGGCCTCAATTCCTTTCAATTATAGCCTATTTTTCATCCCAATTTTGACCCCAATTGACCCCAAATCATGCCTAAATCAATGACCCAATTGAGTTCAACCCGACCCCTTTTACCCGTTTGTCTAACCCGTCTGTGTTGTACTTTAAATCTTGGCCGTTGATCATTTTGATCAGCGGCCCTCATTCACACTTTCCTTTTTAACTTTACCAACCCCTAACCCTATCTCTCATTTCACCTCGACCGCCGCCCTCAAACCCTCCCCTTCTCTCAAATGCTCTCAAGCACTCAAAATCCTAGTCGCCTCCCTCGTCTTCTCCGACAAGTTCTCGCCGGAGTCCATGGCTTCTTAGGCCATGGACAACCTGTGCTCACTTCCCTTCACCCCAAATCATGGCTATTCAAGGATTTCGAGGTTCAACCTAAATGAGGCCTGTTCAGATCCTCCGCCGATTTGTGTTCCTGTGGCTCCTCCGGCTCCGTTCCGATGTGTTCGAGCCTCAAAAGCCTAGATATGGTCCAGACCTGTTCCAGGCCAGATCCTTTCCAAGCCTTCTCGTTTCTAGGGTTTCTGAGAAACCCTAAAAGCCGTTTGAGGTTCTTTTTCTCTTTATTTTCTTAGATCTGTGATAGATCTGTGGTGTACTCGAGGTTTCAAAGCATTTTTCCAAATTTCTCCTTTTAAAAATTAGTCAGTTTGAATTTAGGGTTTCCAAAACATTTAAAACGATTTCTGTTTCTTCTTCTTCTTCTTTCTTTATGTGAATCTGCCTGTATATGCTATGTTCTTATGTGTTTTCGCTTGTGCATATTTTCTCTTATGTTCTTATGGTTTGCCGTTATTATGCATGTTCTTCTACTTGTGCTCTGTTATCTCTTCTACTGTTTCTACAGCACGCTTTCACATGTCTAGCTTATGTGTTCCTTTACCATTTTCTTACTGAGCTTTTGTTTGCCTTTACTAGACTTTTGTTTGAACTATAAACCCGTTTCGCCTACTGTTTCTTAAGTTTTATGTCGCCTCTATTCTCTCTTGAACTTGATTGAGTTCGGAGCTTTTCTTGAACATGCTTTGTTTTTACTCTATTGCTTCAAACTTGCCATTATATATATGTGCTTTCTTATGAGACTCTCTAAGTCTGTTCGATGGCTTGCCCTCTTTTTTCTGTACCCTACTCAAATTTGAAACCCTAGACTGAACTGGATTCTTTCGCTTATGATTTTGTGACTGTCTATGCCAACCTTTTCTTTCTTGCTTGACGCTTGTGTGCTTATATATGAGGGTTCTCTTTCGAAAGGGTTCTACCAACTTGTAATTGATTCCAATCTCCTTTAATAAGGCTCGATTGATTGGTTATTGATTTTCCAATTAAACTTTTCCTCACCTTTTTTCTTACTATGTTCATTCGAACAAAGCTTTTTACTGGCTGTTTGATTGACCTATTTGCCTTATTTCTCACAAATCATGTACCATAGGATTCTTGCCTTAAATAATCCCTATGTATTTACGTGTGTTATGGTACTTTGGAAAGGTTTTAATTATTCATCTTTCCTTAATTGTCTCATGCCCTTTTGAAATCAAACCCCTTAACCTTAGGGAGACCTTCTGTGATTGATTGTAAACTATTTTCTTGCCTTTTTTGATTACTCGTTTTTTGCACTATAAAAACAAGACATTACACACAACTCACTACACACACACACATACGAAAAAAAAAACCTCACAAACACTTCAGACTTCAATTGAACAATATATAATTGCAATACTTTCTCTATTACTACTTTCTCTACCTCTAATACTGAGCACTTTGCTCCTCTTCTCTTCTACTGTCTGAAACATTCGTGAGTTCTCTTGAACTCTCAAGTATTTGTTGAAGAACTTGAGTTTGCTCTTGCTGATTTCTGGCTGTTACTTGCTTCTATTATTCTGCTATTCTAAAGCTTGCAACTGGTATGTCCTTCTAATTAAATAATACCCTCTAAACTATGTGTTTACTTCTCCTCCTCTGTTATGCATTCTTCACTATGTGTTCTAGTCTGTCATGCTCTCTTTCATCATGTTTCTGCATCTTTGGGTCAGTTTGTGCTTTCTTGCTTTCCTCATGTTTTCTGTAAATGCTTTCTTATGTGATTCCCTGTCCCTTTGACCCCCTTCTTATGTGTGAGTGCAATTCTGAGTTATGTTGGAATTCTATTATTGCCACTAATGACTTTGAATCAGGTTCTCTTGAACCTCTACTCAAATCAATTCCCATTCCCTTTACCCCTTATGTGCTAAGCCGTAACTCAGGACTGGTGGTGCCCTAATCACCATCCAGACCCAGGTTTGACACTGCATTATTCTGTACTAATTTTTATCCAGGGTCTAAGAACTGCCTAGAGTTCTTGAGGCTCATTGGAATTTTAAAACACTTTGGGTGAGAGAAGGCCTTGGAAATCTGGAATTCGGATTTGGTGAAACACATGTTATTGGGTAGTAAGATTGGATTAGGCTGCTCGGATCTAGCTGTAGGTTGTGATGTATTTTTAATCGTTTTCTTTCTTCCTACTGGTTCTGTAATATTTTTTGTATAAAAGAACTCGAGGAGATATAGTAAAAAGGGTATGGGAGGGGATTATTTTACTTTATTGCACAAAGGGCAGATACCATGCCTATAGGTTAATGTTTTTAATCACTTAGATAACATGTCTATAGGTTAATGTTTTTAATTACTTAGATACCATACCTATAGGTTAATATTTTTAATCACTTAGATACCATGCCTAAAAGTTTAACGTTGTAATTCAGTCACTTAGATACCATGCCTATAGGTTTAATGTTGTAATTTAGTCACTTAGATACCATGCCTATATGTTTAATATTGTAATTCAGTCCCCTAGATATCATGACCATAGGTTTAATGTTGTAATTCAGTCACTTAGATACCATGCCTATAGGTTTAATGTTGTAATTCAGTCACCTAGATACCATGCCTATAGTGTTAATGTTTTAATCACCTAGATATCATGTCTATAAGTTTAACGTTTTAACTCGATCGACTAGATACCATGTCTATAGAATTTAATGCATAATACGCATAATCCAGTCATCTAGAAAATCTGCCTATAGGGTTTAATGCTTTATCATCTTGAAAATCATTAGAAACCCTGCCTATAGGACTTAATATTCATGTAAGAAGTTGCATATAGAAACCATGTCTATAGGAAATGCATACGCGTTAGGCAAAACTATAGGATAATCAAATCTGCCGTCTGTTTACCAATTCTGTAATAAGTTCTAAAACCAAGTCTGTCTATAGAGGTTCGTCCCAAAATCTGTTTAAGTAACAACAACCTGTTAACTGGCATTAACGTTCAATATAACGTTTTTTCAATAAAAACTCCTATAAATCTGTAATGCTTTTAAAAATTCTGCAAATCTGTCTGAGATAATCCCTTTAAATCTTCTGCCCAAATTCTATTCATCTTTTGAAGCTATCTTTCAGAACAGTCTTTTAACTCACTCTTTCTGTATTTTCACTTTTGAAAACCCTTCTTCTACTGTATTTTCACTCAAACAAATCTGCTGATTTTAAAGTCATTTCTGAACTTCTGTAAAAAAGATTTCAACTCCCTGCTTTAACTCTTCTACATTAGGTTCTTGTCTGGAATCAACACTTTTGCTGAATAACTCATTTAAAATACTTCAATCTCTGACAATTGGATCTGAGTGTCCTAATGCAGACTTTTATCTGATTCTATGTGTTAAACTAGTCCGTCCGCCGCTTAAGTTTTAATTTAAAGACCAAACCAATATGTGCAAGACATGCTAAACTATATGCTATATGACTTACGTGGTTTTATGTGAGCCTTGCATGTTTGTTTGTCAATTCCCTTACTCGCTATTTGTTTTGGTTGTCGAAATTAGTATTTTATCCTTTACACCCCATATATGCCTTACCCCTTTTCTTCCCCTTTAGGATTAGAAGTCCTAATACCCCGGGACTAATAGGTTGGGACGGGTACTATCATGCAATAAGTAAACGAGACTAATCGCGTTTAAATACCTTAACGGGGTGGGAATGGTAGAATATGGATATGATGACCGGTGCGCTAATATATCGTGCGACCCCTCTTTTGAGAAGTGATTGCTGGGTATTGCATTTATGTGATCCATATTTTGTATAAACCTAGGACCCCCTTTTCTTTTCCTTTTATTTGCAGTGTCTTCTTTAATTTTGTTCTTCAAATTAATTCTTTTTTCTAAAAACTGTCACTTTCTGTCTTCTTTACCCTTTTCAAAACTTGAAACTTATTCGTGATTCTTATGTGAAAAGTTGTACCTGTTTTCTCTCACTTCCTTTTAAAGTCATAATTAAAGCATGGCCGAGAACCACACTAGTGGATCTTGAGGGGTGCCTAACACCTTCCTCTCGAGATAATGCACTATAATCATTAGGTGGCGACTCTTAAAATTCCATAACCCGATTTCTCAAAAGGGAATAAGAGTTGTTTTGTCCATAATGTCGTAAACCCGATTTCCTTCTTTTAAGGAAGGGGGGGAAAGGGGGGGGGGGGGGGGGCGTCGACAAAGAGATGTTCATAACCTCCTCCCAAAAGATTTGGCACAGTTGATCTGCAGAACAATGCATTATCGACCAAATTTTTGCAAGCCTTCATTTCTAACGAAGCATGCGTGTATTAAACAAATGAAGAGCCTCATTGTCCATCTTTTCCTTGGTGAACCATTGTGAGAATTATCATGGATGTTTCCAAGAAAGCACGTGTTCATTAAAATAATAAAAAAGCTGTGTTTGTTTAATGGCCAGATTCTCCTTGAAATTTTGTGGTCTACACCATGCTGGTTTTATATCCAATGCATTAAAGTCACGCGAGCTCCCCATGTTGGTTGGGTTTCCAGGCCTTTAGCCATTCTTGTTGTGCTCGATTGTTGTAATATTTTTGTTCTTTAGCAGAGCTTGTCTCGAAATATTACAAAAAGTGAATGCCATAAGCATTATGATACTTGATGGTGTATCACAACTTGTGCATTAGCTTCAACTTCACTGCCCCGTGCAGAAGAACTGAGCATTCTGTTCCTTAGTTCCCTGCTTGTGCATACCATGATATCTCTTTCAAGTGATTGAGTACCATGTACTAATACCACCCATTGAAATTGACAATCATGATAAGTCTTTTCCACAATGCCATTTCCTGCACAAGAACTCCCAATGTTAGTATAACAAAAGATTATCATGATCTCTTCCCTTATGAATCGACCCTGCTGATCCGATATGTCCAGTCAATTTCTCCTCCTCATTTTTCTTTTGTTCCATTCCATATTTATCTCCTTTTGACTTTGATCCTTGCCCTTTCCTCCTAATTTCTTGCAACCTTCACTCTTATGTAAGGACATTGCAGCTTATATTTGTTGATAATTCTCCTTCCTTTTGAGTATAGATCCCATAAACCATGACATTCTATTGTTCCTTTATCTAGCGCATAATTGGCAATGTGGTTTGCTAATGTATTTCCTTCTCTGAATATGTGTGTGACCTTGATGTTACTGTGTTCCTTCAATCTTCGAATTTGCTCCACATGTTCAACAATATACCAAGGAGGCTTCCATGATTCCTCTATTGTGTTCTTCAATAGCATAAAATCTGGTTGTAACCATATCTGGTAGTTGTTCAGATTTTTGCACATCTTCAATGCCTCCACAGTAGCTAATGCCTCTGCTTCATTATTGGTTCCTACCGAAATCTCCCTTCCTTTTGCATATATCAAATCACCAACCTCATCCCTTCTAAAGAAACCAATTGAGCTTCTCCCTGGGTTCCCTCTACTTGTTCAATCAGTATTCAATTTGATCCACCCTTTTATAGGAAGTTCACACACCACCTTATCATATTTCAATCGAGGTGCATATTGCTCCAGCAATTTCAGTAAATCCATCCACTTATGAGGCACCTGCAGTCCAGGTTTCTTAAGTTAGACTAGAGCTTGTAGGGTAGATGACACCTGGAAAATAACTTTTGTTATTGACACTGCTTCCCCATATTTCAAACTATTTCCTCTCTTCCAAAGTTCCTATATAATGCACGCAGGTAAAGCTTGCATAACTGGCTTCAATCTTCATACAACTGGTGCTGTCCATCCTTTGGTGATGGCTTGATGCAAAGACAACCCCTCAACTGATATTCCTGCTCTTGTAAAAAAATATTTCCACATAGTTGTAGTTGCCTTCGATATGAAGAATAGATGGATTAGGGACTCCTTCTTAGTTTCAGCACAACACCAACATTTCGATGGCATAGGATATCCTATTCTTCGCATGAAATCACCAAGTGGTATCTTGGCTTTCCACAATTTCCACATAAAAAATGAGTTTTTAAATGGCAACCCCTTCACCCATATCATTTTGTAAGCTATCATAGGATTGTCTCTCCTGCGCAAATATTCCCATGCTTATTTAACTGTAAAGTGGCCTCGAGGTTCAAACATCCAGTAGGGAGTATCTAAAGTATCATACATGACTGGAGGTTTGATCTTCTCAACAATGTGCATTCATATTCTGCAGGCAATGTCTCTAATAGCTTTTCCATATTCCAAGAGCCATTGTCTATTAACTCATGTACATTGTGAATGCCTTCATCTATTGCAAAATTTGGAAGAACTAGAAAATATAGTGCTCCCAAACCTATCCAGCTGACGTACCAAAATAAGGCAGACCCCATTCTAGGTATCCATATGATCTGATGTTAAATTAAATCTCCAGATTCAAATATTTTCTTCCAAACATGAGATCCCTCTCTCCATGGAACAACTACTTCATTGAGTTTTTTGCAGTATTTTTGATTCATAAATAAACTCCAAAGGGTTGGTCTTGTTCTAAAATTCCACCATAGCTTGCAAAATAAAGCCTTTGACACATCGTGCAATGATCTAAATAATATTACCCCTTCCTCACATGGAATACAAAGTATTTTCCAAGAAGCCCAGTGCCTAGTATTACCTCCCGCATTACTGATCCAGAAAAATTTGGCAAAAATACTGTGTAACTTGTTAATGACATAACTGGGAGGATTTACTGCAGACAATAGATGGATGGGCATGCTCTAAAGCACATTGGAAATTAATATTTCTCTACCTCATATTGATAACAACTTGCCTTTCCAAGACTGAAATTGGTCCAACACTTTTGTCATCAAGCCTTCATAGTGATCCAACTTTCTCCCTATGTAAAAAATAGGACAAGCCCGGTATGTGAAGGGGAAATCTAATCTTCCAATTCCTGCGATCCCATCTACTTTTCTATCCACTTCTAATTCAGTAAGATGGTGCATATATATTGCATATTTGGTTTTATTTACTAGCTGTCCAGATGCCATCTCATAAAATTGTAGCACCTCCATCACCAACCTTAATGAGGTTGCATCAGAGGAAGAAAAGATAATTGTGTTTTCCACATAGGACAAGTAATTTATTCTTAGACTCCACTTGGGTAGACCAAAAACACAAAAGTATAGATTTTGATGAAATGAATTCAGACCCCTTGACAAAGATTCTGCAGCTAAGATGAACAGAGTATGTGATAAAGGATCACCTTGTTTCACCCCCTCGATGATTTAAAAAAACCATGTGGTTTCCCATTTACTAGGATTGAATACCAATTGTTCCCCACCAAATAAAAACCCATACCTATGGATCTCTCATTGAAGACAAATTGTCTTAATACCTTGGTGAGAAACAACCACGATAATCTATCGTAAGCTTTTGCCATATTGGTGTTTTTGATGATCTCCTGTGTAAGGAGCACATTTTCCACTATGCTTCTACCTTTTACAAACCCAGCTTGTTCCTCAGAAATCAAGATTAGAAGTAGTTCCACCAATCGATTATGAATGACTCTAGAGAGCACTTTGTTAATGACATTTCTTAAACTGATAGGCCTTAAATCAGAAAATGTGCTGACCTCTTTCTTTTTGGGTAATAGAACCAAGTTCGTGTGAGTAACACATTTAGGGGGTTGCTGACCACAGAAGAATTACACCACAATTGAATATATGTCTTCTCCTATAATCTCCCAGCATGAGTGATAGAAATGCTCCAGTAAATCCATCTGGCCCTCCTGCAAAGCCTCCATTCAGCCCAAAAACTGCATTTTTAACTTCCTCCCTTGTAGGAAACCTTGTTAACATTTCATTTTGTTCGTCAGTCACCAATCAAGGAACATGTTCAATGATGTCAAAGACAGTTGGAACCACACTTTCCGTGAATTGATCTTGATAAAATCCATCCTCTGCAATTTTTTCATCATCTTCAAGCCAGTTTCCCATATTATCTTGAATTCTCTTAAGCTGTAACCTCTTCCTTCTTCCTTTGACTTGTGGATGGAAAAATTTCGTGTGTCTATCCCCATCTTTGAACCACATCATACCTGATTTTTGTTTCCAAAATTCTTCCCGGATAGCAAGATATCAAATCATTCTGACTTGCACTTTGCGAGGTCTTTCTCTATTTTGAGGCGTAGGACTTAATTCAAACTGCCTTTCATGTACTAGAACAACCTCTTGAAGGATAGAATTTTTTTGAAATATGTCTCCATAAGTTGTTTTGCCCCAAACTAACAATGCCTTCTTCAATTTTTTAATTTGTGATTGAACAGAATGAATTGGCTAGCACTGAAATCAACATTCCAATTCTCCCTCACCACAACATTGAAGTTATCATGCTTTATCCAGAAGTTAAGAAATCTGAGAGTCTTCTTGATAGTTTGTTACGACCCAAAGGGTCATCACCGTATTTCTCCTTTTCTCCGCGCTTCCGAGGCCTTGGAAACCTCATTTTTAGTTTCCTCAATTCGCATGCGCAATCCGGGCGCGAAGCCAGAAAATATTTTATGTTAAAATATATGAATTCTGTGAAAATTTTGAGAAATTATGATATTAATATTGATATAGTTGACTTTGGTCAACATTTTGAGTAAACGGACCCGGACCCGGACCCGTGATGTGACGGTCCCGGGAGGTCCGTAGAAAAATATGGGACTCGGGCATGTGCTCAGAGTCGAAATCCAACCCCAAAACGAGGTCCAAATCACGATTTCTTGGAAAACCCTAACTCTACCCAATTCTCTAATTTTCTACCTATTTTCACATGTTTAGGCCTAAGAATTTGATTGATGTTGATGAGATAATGAGGAAACGATGTTAAGAAAACTTAACCAAAGAGTTATGGAGGAAAGGAAGCTTGGAACTCGTCAATGGAGGGTTAGAGAGAGAGGTTCGTGTGAAAAGTGGTGAAAATTCCCGTGCACTGTTCTGATTTTAACTAAAAAAATTCGCTGGGCAAAAAATCCCCTTCGCGATCGCGGGAATGGAGATGTGATCGCGGTGAAGGAAATCTGGGAGCTATGCGAACGCGTGAGGGAAGCTGCGTTCGCGTAAAAAAAAGTTACCGGGGGCTCAAACTTTGGCCTATGCGAACACGTGATATTGTTCGCGAACGCGTAGAAGGGGGGAGCTGGTCTATGCGAATGCGGGTAGTGATCCGCGAAGGGTAAAATGCCAAAGAAGTGCGATCACGTGGCTAAGGCCGCGATCGCGTAGAACAAAATCGTTGGGCAACAGTTGCAGAAAATCTGCTATGTTTCTATGTGCAAAACATCCCGAACCACCCCTGAAATCACTCCCGAGCCCTCGGGGCTCCCAACTAAGCACACACATTAGCTCAATAACATCCTACGAACTTGATCGAGCGATCAAATCGCTAAAATAACATCAAATTCAACGAATCAAACCCCAAAACTCATAATTTCATTTCAAATTTCATAACTTCCAAATTTCCCATTTTTAGTCCGAAACACGTCAAACGACGTCCGTTTTTAACCAAACTTTACAGGAAGCGCTTAACCAAAATTTATGACATGTACCGGGTGTCGGAACCAAAATACGAGCCCGATACCTATATTTTCTAACTCATTTTCATTTTTATTTTTCCTTAATAATTTCATAAAACAATTTGACAGAAAAATTCTTTTACCGGGGTTCTGGACCTCGGATTTCGACTCCGCGCACATGCCCGAGTCCCATATTTCTCTATGGACCTCCCGGGACCGTCACATCATGGGTCCAGGTCCGTTTACTCAAAATGTTGACCAAAGTCAACTATATCAACATTAATATCATAATTTCTAAAAAAATTCACAGAATTCATATATTTTAACATAAAAATTTTTCCGGCTTCGCACACGGACTGCACACGCAAATCGAGACAACCAAAAGTGTGGTTTCCAAGGCTTCAGAAGCGCGGAGAAACGGAGAAATACGGTGATGACCCTTTGGGTCATCACATCCTCTACCTCTAAAACAACCGTTCGTCCTCGAACGGACAAAAGAAAGAAGTACCTGAGTCAGGAAATAGGTGAGGGAAACGGGTCCGCATATCAGACTCGGACTCCCAGGTCGATGCCTCAGGAGGCTGACCTCTCCACTGAACACGCACTGAAGGAAAACTCTTCGACCTCAATTGTCGAACCTGCTGGTCTAGAATAGCTACCAGCTCCTCCTCGTATGACAGATCCTTGTCCAATTGGACAATGCTGAAATGTACATGTGGGTACCTCCGAAGCATAGACACGTGAAACACTGGATGAACGGCTGACAAGCTAGGTGGCAAGACAAGTCTATAAGCCACCTCTCCTACTCGATCAAGTATCTCAAATGGATCGATGTACCTAGAGCTAATCTTGCCCTTCTTCCCAAATCTCATCACGCCCTTCATAGGCGATACACGGAGCGACACTCGCTCTCTAACCATGAAAGCCACGTCTCGAACCTTGCGATCCGCATAACTCTTTTGCCGCGACTGAGCCTAACGAAGTCTGTCCTCAATGAGCTTGACCTTATCCAAGGCCTCCTGGACTAAATTTGTACCTAACAACCGAGCCTCTCCCGGCTCAAACCATCCAACTGGAGACCGACATCGCCTACCATACAACGCCTCATAAAGAGCCATCTGAATGCTGGATTGGTAGTTGTTGTTGTAGGCGAACTCTGTTAAAGGTAGAAACTGGTCCCAAGAGACTCCAAAATCAATAACACAGGATCGGAGCCTATCATCCAATATCTGAATAGTCCTCTCGGACAGACCATCTGTCTGAGGATGGAATATTGTACTCAACTGAACCTGGGTGCCTAAGTCCTGCTGAACTGATCTCCAAAAGTGCAAGGTAAACTGCGTACCCTGATCCGAAATGAAGGATGTCGGCACACCATGGAGGCGAACAATCTCTCGGATGTAGATCTCAACAAGTCTCTCTGATGAATAGGTGGTGGTAACAGGAATGAAATGTGCTGACTTGGTCAGCCTATCA
>MU779728.1:70223-81775 GCA_026770625.1 Nicotiana glauca | reverse complement strand
AAGATTGAAAGAATCGAGTAAAAATCAACTTACAAGTGATTTGGGATGAAGTTTGCTCTTGAAAAATTACCTATGGTGTTTGGGTTTTGAAAGAATGGTGAAAAGTGATGAAATTTCAACTAAGTATAAAATTTGCTGGGCTGCGGATATGGGAATTGCGAACCAAATAGGGCTGGGAATTGCGACATTTCAGTTCTTATTTGCGAACTCTGGGCCTAAGTGCAGACTTCGCATTTGCAATCTTGGCACTCTCGCATTTGTGGGCACTGTGATCGCATTTGCGACTAGTGCCTGGAAATCCCTTACTCACATTTGCAAGCAATTTATTCGCATTTGCGATCCCAAGCCAAATCCCCAGACTTCGCATTTGCGATGGGGAGTTTGCATTTGCGAGTCTCGCATTTGCGAGAAACCCTTCGCAAATGCGAAGATATCAGACCTGACCTGCAACTATTTTTCCAAAGTTCAAAATGCAACTTGACACCTATCCAAAACTCACCCGAGCCCTCGGGGCTCCAAACCAAACATGTATACAACCTCAAAAACATCCTACGGACTTATCCGTGCGATCAAATCGCCAAAATAACATCAAAATCATTGAATCAAGCCCCAAAATCATCATTTTCATTTCAAACTTCATAAACTTCCAACTTTAGATATTTAGGTCTGAAACACATCAAATGACGTCCGATTTCGACCAAACATTACAGAAAGCGCTTAACACATATTTAAGACATGTATCAGGCGTCAGAACCAAAATACAAGCCCAATACCCTAGTCTTTTATTCAATTTTCATTTCCATTTTCCTTTATAATTTCATAAAAACAATTTAGCAAAAAAATTCTTTCCTCGGGCTCTAGGCCTCGAAATTCGACTCCAGGCACATGCCCGAGTCTCATATTTTCCTACGGACCTTCCGGGACCGTCCAATCTCGGGTCCGGGTGCATTTACCCAAAATGTTGACCAAAGTCAACTTTAATCATATTAATATCAAAATTCTTCAAATTTTTCACAAAATTCACATATTTCAACATAAAACCTTTCCGGCTATGCGCTGGGACTGTGCACGTAAATCGAGACAAGTAAAAATGAGATTTTCAATGCCTCGAAAGCACGAAACGAATGAGGAAACAGGTGATGACCCTTTGGGTCATCACACTTATAGAATAATCTGCATTTTTATTCTTAGAAAATGCTTCTATTGTCTTCATGAATAACTAAATTAAACATGAATTTTATAAAAGAGGGTCCATTTATATTTCGACACTTAATGAAAAAGACGTCTCAACTTCATAATGGTGTTAATATACGATAAAAGAAATAGGAACACACTTGTTTCTTTAAAATAGCTTTGACAAGTTTTTATTTGAACCTTGTCTAGTTTTGAATAATCACTTTACATGCATTTGAATTACATTTATAACTTTCTCGTAACTGTTTTTCTTGTAACAGATTTAAAAAAGAAAAAATAACAAACACATGATTTTTATTTATAACCCGTTTCAATACATAGCCTATACCCTAACTATAATAAGGTTTTCTTTGGCCTTAGCTCGTGACCTCTGCACTTGTCTTATTCAATGAGTGAACTTTTCAGGCTTAATCTTTGACTTTTCTCAATCTTCTTTGCCTTTATACACATGCATGTGTATATTATGTAGTCCCCCAAGTGTTTGAGTGTTGAAGTATGAAGCCTCGAGCACTTGATTATTCCTCTCATTTGGTCCTTTCCTTGAAAAAGGAAAAACACACAGGACTCGAAGGTGCGATTATAGATGAAGACTGCTTAACCCGTTTGTATTTCTATCAGAATATTTATAACCCTAGGCGGGGAAGTTTAATGTTTTCCACGTGCCTTGCAGGTCGTGACTCATCATTTAGTACGGGCTAGCTTTTTGCCTATCATCTAAAATCGTTAGTAAAATTTTAACAATTCAAAAATAGAATTTTGAAACAAAGATACCTGACCGTAGGTATTTGTTAGAAGTAGTATCTCTTCAAATGAACAACATTCCAATGTGAAGGTAATATTTTGCCATCCATTGTTTCCAATTCATATGCTCCTTTCCCTGCAATATCATGAATTCTATAGGGTCCTTCGTATGTTGGACTTAATTTTCCTGCGTTAGCTGCCTTGGTAGATTGAAAAATCTTTTTATGTACGAAGTCCCCAATTTTGAAGAATTTGAGGCGTGCTTTCTGGTTGTAGTACCGTTCTATGACTTGCTTCTGTACTGCCATTCTTATTAGTGCAGCTTCTCTCCTTCCTTCAAGTGAATCAATATTTACACGCATTTCTTCATCATTAGACTCTTCTGTTGCCTGCATAAACCTTGTGCTTGGCTCTCCTATCTCAACAGGAATTAAAGCTTCTGCTCCATAAGCCAATCAAAATGGTGTTTCCCCTGTACTTGTTTTTGTTGTTGTGCGATATGCCCATAAAACACCAGGTAGCACTTCTGGCCAATTTCCTTTTGAATCTACTAAATGATTCTTTAAATTATTAATAATTACTTTATTTGTTGATTCTTCTTGCCATTACCCACCGAATGATAAGGTGTAGACGTAATCCTTTTAATCTGCCAACTTTGAAAACATTCCGTGATTTTGAGCTCCTATAAACTGAGGGCCATTATCACCCATGATCTCCTTTGGTACACCAAATCGGCATATGATATTCCATCAAATGAAATCTTTAACTTCCTTTTCTCACACTTGTTTGAATGCTCCTGTCTCTACCCATTTAGTAAAATAATCAGTGAGTACGAGCAAAAAATTTACCTGTCCTTTTGCTTGTGGTAATGGACCCACAATATCCATTCCCCATTTCATAAATGGCCTTAGTGCAATGACTGGATGTAATAATTCCGCAAATCTATGCATATTGTTACCGTACCTTTGACATTTATCGCATTTAGCCACGAAACTTTCTACTTCTTCTTCCATTTTAGGCCAATAATACCTTGCCCTAATTAGGGTTCTTACCAATGATCTTCCTTCGGCGTGATTCCCACAATGCCACTCGTGTATTTCTCTCATTACGTACTCCGTTTGAGAAGGTCCGAGGCATCTGGCTAAGGGTCCACCGAACATTTTACGATATAGATTGCCTTGCTTTAGGCAGTACCAAGCAGCCTTTTTTCGAAGCGCATGAGCTTTTTTCTTATCGTCAGGGACGGTACCATACTGCAAAAAAGTAACAATCTCGTTCCTCCAATCCCAAGTAAAATTATTAAAATTTACGTTATTCTTGTCGGGGTCGAGAACTAAATGAAATAAATGAATAATTGGGGCGTTTGCATCACTTGCCACGTCAGCCGCATATGCGAGATTAGCTAAGGCGTCCACTTCAACATTTTTATCCCTTGGTATTTGAGTAACTTTTCAGGTTTGAAATTGCTTTATCAATTCCCGTACCTTTTCTAAATACTATTACATCCTTGCTTCCCTGACTGTATAAGTCCCCAGCATTTGATTAACCATGAGTTATGAATCGCTTTTGATTATAATCTGATTTATGCCAAGTTCTCATGCCAGTTCTAAACCTGCAATTACAACCACATACTCTGCCTCATTGTTAGTTATAGAATGACATTTGATAGCTTATCGAATGGTTTCACCCGTAGGTGGTACCAAAATAATCCCTAAACCTACACCTTTTATGTTAGATGAACCGTCAGTGAATAGAGTCCAAGTTCCTGGGTTAGCTCCATTGAACACCTGTAATTCTTCTTCTACTTCTAATTGCATCCCCTGGCTAAAATCAGCAACGAAATCAACTAACACTTAAGATTTTATAGCAGTTCTAGGTTGGTACGTAATTTCATACTCACTTAATTCTATATCCCACTTAGCCAACCCACCTAATAACTCATACTTATGTAGTATATTACGTAAGGGATAAGCATTTACTACAGCAATAGGATGGTACTAAAAGTAAGGTCTTAATTTCCTAGATGTCATGATCAATGCAAGTGCAAGCTTTTCTAATTGAGGATACTGTGTCTCCACATCTAACAAAGATTTACTAACATAATATATCGGCGATTGTTTACTTTGCTCTTCTCTGCATAGAACAACACTTACCGCTACTTCTGAAACAACAAGGTAAATTAGTAATCTTTCCCCAACCTTTGGTTTTGCAAGCAATGGTGGATTTTATAAGTACATTTTCAAACTTCTGAGTGCTTGTTGACATTCTTCATTCCATTCAAAATGATCTTGCTTTTTAAGAGTTGGAAAGAATTTAAAGCACTTTTCTGATGATTTAGAAATAAATCTTCCCAATGCTGCAATCCTCCCTGTCAATCTCTGAACTTTTTTCTTACTTGAAAGTATATCAGGGATTTCTTTAATGGCCTTAATCTGTGCGGGATTCACTTCAATACCACGGTTAGAAACAAGAAAACCTAAAAACTTACCTGACGAAACACCAAATGCACATTTCTCGGGATTTAATTTCATATTAAATTTTCACAGAATTTGAAATGTATCAGACAAATGTAATATGTGATCTCTCGAGTATTGAGTCTTAACAAGCATATCATCTATATAAACCTCCATGGTTTTTCCCAAATGTTCTTGAAACATTTTAGTAACCAGTCTCTGATATGTTGCTCCAGCGTTTTTGAGACCAAAAGGCATTACTTTATAACAGTAAGTCCCCCTGTATGTTATAAATGAAGTTTTTTCTTCATCTGTTGGATCCATTTTGATCTGATTGTACCCTGAATATGCATCTCAAAACTTAGTAGTTCATGACCTGCAGTAGCACCAATTAGTTGATCTATATGCGGTAGTGGAAAAGAATCCTTAGGGCAGGCTTTATTAAGGTTTGTATAATCCACACAAACTCGCCACTTAACGTTCTTCTTTGGACTAAAACAGTATTGGCTAACCAATTAGGATATTTTACCTCACGAATGGATCCAATCTTCAGCAACTTTTGAACCTCTTCCTGAATCACCTGATTCTTGAATGTTCCTTGCTTTCTTTTCTTTTATTTGACAGGAGGGTACGGCGTGTCTTCATTTAATTTGTGAGTCATTACCTCCGGTGGTATTCCTGTCATGTCAGAGTGGGACCAAGCAAAACATCCCACGTTAGTTTTCAAAAATTCAAATAACTTACCTTTCATGCCTTGGCTAAGATTGGTCACAACGTAGACTTTCTTATCAGGCCATTGATCAAATAATTAGGTTCCAACTTCTCAATTGTTGTTTTGATATTTTCATTCTCTTCTGGTTCATGAATGCTATCAGGCCTTGAATCCACATCTGTTTGCCCTTGTGCAGTTGAGGTTTGTGTTATGGTGCCCTCAACTATTTTCTGTGATTGCTATTTTTCTTCACTTTTAGTACTCGTGTCTGCTACGGAGTTGATGCTCCTGGATGTATGTTGATCCCCACGAATTTGATGTATTCCCCATAGTGATGGAAATTTAACGACATGATGCAAGGTTGAAGGAACAACATCCATTTCATGGATCCATGGTCTCCCCAGAATCAAATTGTAAGCCATCTCCATATCTACCTGAAACTTTGTATCTTTGACGACCCCTTCTGCAAATGTGGTGAGAGTTACCTCTCCTTTTGTCACAACAGTGGAATTGTCAAATCCAGATAGAGTATGCGCTTTTGGTATTATTCTATCTTTGGCTTGCATCTCACGTAATACTCTTAGCAAAATAATGTTTACGGAACTTCCTGGATCAATCAAAACTCGTTTCACATTAGTATCATGTACAATTAGATATATTACCAGTGCGTCGTTATGAGGGGTTAATACGCCATCTGCATCCACATCGTCAAATGTAATGTTGTCTTCCTCTAAGACATGCCGTACCCGTTTCCCTTGAGTAATTGTAACTTTGGAAATTTTATTAGGTGTGGTGTACGACACGCCATTGACGTCTTCACCCCCGCTTATAATGTTGACAGTTCTTTTGGGAGAAGGTGGTTTAGGTGTCTCCTGTCTGTTCTTTATGTAAGCTTGTTTACCCTTCTCACTGAATAATTTAATGAGATATCCTTGTATTAATAGATTATCAACTTCTCTTTGTAAAAACCCGCAGTCTGTCATTTTACGCCCGTGGTCATTATGAAACTCGCACCAATGATTAGGGTTGCGCCTATTAGGATTCGACCTTATCTCTTTTGGCCATCGTACTTTGTCTCCCATGCTTCTCAAAATAGCAATGATCTCGGAAGTGCTCATATTGAAATAGTTACCGCCAAATCTTGCCTTTAAATTTCTATCATCATCTCGTGACTCATGAGTGTTTCGATCGTCCTTGAATCTCAATGAAGAACCTGACTCTCTATTCATTGATTCATAATCATACCTTTGATTGTCCTGCTTTGACCGTGAGTTTTTTCCCGCAGGTCCCGTGTATGGCTCGTACCCATTTTTATCGGATCTTTTTCGATTTCTGCGCGTCTAGAACTTGCCTTTTCTTCTTTTTGAAATCATGGAACAATATCTTCCTCTATCCGTAGCTTGTTGTTGTACCTGTTAAAAAGGTCATCCCATGTTGTAGATGGGAATTCACGAAGACTTTCCTTGAGTCGCCTCGTTGCTTCGGAGCTTTTTTCATTCAAATTGCTTGTGAAAGCTATGGCTGCCCAATTATCAGGTACGCGTGGTAACGTCATTCTTTCACGTTGAAATCTGTCCACGAACTCCCTAAGAAATTCTGAGTCCCCTTGCTTGATCTTGAAAATATCATCCATTCTTTTTTCGACTTTTTGAGCTCCCGAGTGTGCTTTGATGAAAGAATCTGCAAGCTCAACAAAAGAATTTATAGAATTTTAGGGTAAAAGAGAATACCATGTTAATGCACCCTTGGTGAGTGTTTCACCAAATATTTAGACTAATACTGATTCAATCTCCTGTTTGGTCAAGTCGTTGCCTTTTACGCCCGTTGTAAATGTAGTCGCGTGGTCTCGTGGGTCTGTTGTTCCATCATATTTTGGAATATCATGCATTTTGAATTTCTTTGGAATCGGGAGGGGAGTGGAACATGGCTTCCAGGGTTGTTGGGAATATTTATCCATATCTACCCCTTTGATCACGGGCAGCACCCCGGGTATTTGCTTTATGCGGTCACTTTGCTCCTCGAGCTGTTTCTGCAATGTTAGTTCTAAATTTTGTAATTCAGAATTGACTGAGTTACCTGGTATTCCTTCTTGTGATTCACTGGGGGTTCCACCACTTTCTGAATTAACAAGACCAGAACGAGGATCTCCCAAAGTGTTGTTATTTGGGGTGAGTGTGAGTGGTGCAACAGGTAATTGACTGGCAAAAGCTTCAAGAGCTTTATTTACCTGTGCAACAATTAATTTTTTCAAAGCTTCATCGATAGCTTCCTTATTTTCAATTTGAGTGTTTCCATGTGCATAAGATCCATCAGGAGAGCCTTCTCGAGACCGTCGAGGAGAGCTTTGTGGAGACGGAGCAGGAGTATGATTATCCTGTCGATTCCCCTAAAGTTGATGATTTTCTTGATTTCCTTGAATGTTGTCATTATTGTTCGACATGGTTGATGCAACAAGAAAAGTTAATATAAAATAGAATGGATTATCAGATTCCCGCTAACGGAACCAATTTATTTAACCAAAAAATGGAATTTCGATTAAAGCTTATAATTTAAAAGAACACGGGTCTCTGATAATTGAAAGAATGTATAATGGAAAGCAATTTGGATAGCGAGAATATAATCAAGAGAGAAATAAGTAAACCAAAGTATATTAAGATAATGTTTTGTGTCCCTACAATTGATCAGTTATCTCCCTTTTATAGGTACCTTGGAGTTATGCATTTTGCCTACGTCATGATAAGGCTATTATGGGTAATTAAAGACATTAAATGCTATAGTACATAATCATTATATTTAATATAGATTCTCTAACGTTTTTGGTATTTAACGCTTATTAAATACTGTATCCGGACTCTCGTATGTTGTCAGATTCATTCTCTTTGATTCTTGGGCTTAATTGACTTGAACAGGTATGAGCGTTGCCTCTTTTTGAATAACCGCTCGTGCCTCTTCTTTTGCTTTTTGCTCGTATCTATTACAACTCGTGCCTTTTTGCTAATTGTAATTCTTTAACCAGGCTATGTGTCACGACACGTCATCTTCATACCTCTTTAATATGTAAACTCAATTTTTTCCACTATAATAAGTGATCTCATAGGGATTAGTTATAGAATTGTAGCGATGGAGCTCTGGTAGAGGTGGAAATTCAACTTGGTGATGCAATTAATCGTTGTTTGAGTTTCATTTGAGCTGATTTAAGGCTTGAGGGTGATTATTTTGTGCTTTAGAAATAGAGATCTAGCCATTATAGGTTTTGATTATCGAAGAATATTGTGGTGCCGCAATCAAAACAGACAAATAGTTCTCACCATCATTTATCATAGGTAAATTTAGACCATATTGCATAGTTCAAGGACAAATTTGACCTTTTTCCTTGTAAAACAAGGCCCCCATGTTGGACACATAGGGTGCTAAAGACTTCATTAGATACTAAAATTCTTCTTTTCGTCAATAAATGCAAATTTAGCCATATTTGACTCCATTATTAATAGATTGCAAATTTAAACCATTTCGTATAGTGCAACAATGAATTTTGACATTTTTTTCCTACTAAAAAAAAATAATTTTATTAACAAAAAGGGACATTTTACCCCCTACTATTGAAAATAAGATATATTTACCCTCTATTCAGTTTGCTAATAAATTCACCCCTACCATTATACTTTAGGGTTATTTTTACCCCTCACCTGTTAACAACTTGTTTGGATGGTTGTTACATGTTATTTTGTAATGTATCATATTGTATTATATTATATTGTATTATTTTGATGAACATAATATTTGGATATACCATATCATTTGTCATGGTTTCATGATGTCATGCACTAGTAATATGAAGAAAACTTACAATAGTACAAAGAAAAAGTAGGGTACATGATAGAATTATTATATAAAAAGGCAGGATAAAGGATAAAATATAGTAACTATTAATAATAAGGAAGGAAAAATGAGAGGAAAAATAAGGTAACAACGCGACCACGCCAAATCGGTTTTTACATAAAGTTGTATTTTTCATCGTTACGTAACAATAAATTTAACGATATAATATAATAAAAATAAAGTAACAATCAAACTAAATATTATATTTAAAGTAACGATATGATACAATATAATAGGTAACAAGTACTAAATCCTCCATCCCAACTTTAAAAATTCATGTGGCATGTTGTTATTGGACTAAAAGACCCCCCATCTGAAATGAATAACCCACCCCTTCAATTGAAAATTTGATGCTTCTTCCGTGTACTATTGTAGCAACCGAACCGATTATTTTGAGTATTTTCATTCAGTTTGGTGGTTTAAGGTCATGAGTAACTTCATATGGTGTATTATGATTTGTGTGTATCGCTGGTTTTGGTTTTCGAATGGTTCAAGATTGATTTGGAAAAATTATTCTCAACTAGGAAGCTTTAAGTTAGAAGAGTTAACCACATGTGACTTTTATGTAATTGACCTCGGAATTAGAATTTTGATGGTTCTGTTAGGCCTGGATAGTCATTTTGGACTTGGTCATATGCCTGAATTTGAATTTGCATATTTCTAGAAGGTTTGGCTCTAATTGGAAAATGTTGGAAATTTGAAGGTTTAGAAAGTTGATAAGTTTGACCGGGAGTTGACTTAGATGTTATGAGGTTCAAATTATTGTTCCGAGATGTTACACCCCGTGTTTTCGTACATAAGGGTACGTCACAAGTCAATTGATGTAAGCCTAGAAATGAGATTGAAAATACATAAAGTAAGTTAATCATGTTATCATGAAGGTTACAAATATTTAAGATCATGAATAACAAGTACCAAGATGATTAGAAGGCTTAAAAGCTAAACGAATTGAAGAAAATAAGTTTCGTCGAAAGTCGACAAGTTGGGAATGTTATAACATGTAATTTTGGGGTGAGACTAAGGTTCTTAACATGATAAGGAGGTTATGTTATGATTTATTTTAGTCGTATGATAGTCGTCTGTCATGTTTTGAAGTCAAGCGAGTTGTGAAACAAAAATTGGCAAAGGTCATCAGAAGTTACATTCATAAATGTGTTGAAAATTAGGTGAAATGTAGCTGCTATTTTCTCCCAATATACTTGAAATTATGAGATGATATACCTACCAAATTGAAGATCTACGAGTCTATTTTATAACATATTAGACCGTTTATCAATATGACATCGGAGTAGAGAGATATTTATATTTTTGCGAGATCTCGCAGACTTCATAGGTGACAAGTAGGTGTGCCACCTACTTGTTTAAATGAAGGGACCAAATAACTTCCCCAAAAAGGGTCGGACAAGGGTCCTTTATAGGTATTAATTAAACTATTTCATTCACTAATATTTCAGACTAAGAACTTCAAATTGAAACTCTACAGGCTCTCCTCCAAAAATCCTACACAAACCCTAGGTGATTTCGCATGATACAAAGTGATTCTAGTGCCGAAAATCCCGGACAGCTTGCTAGTTTTCCTTTCTCCTTCTTGTAGCTACATTGGGGGACTAATTTTGGATGAAGATGGACTAGTTTACATGGGTTATACTCCGTCCAAGGTTATTTTATGCTTCTCTTTTCCTTATCTAAGCTTGTACGAGTTGCATAACTATTGGCTGGTTGTGAACTTATTTTAAAGTTGAATTCATGGCTGGTTTATATGATAAGAGGCTTAACTATGTAGTGTTGGCTTTTTTTCTCGAGTTGAAAGAAAAGAAACAAGTCAGAAACATGTAATAGTAATCTAAAAAATTAGTTTTGAGTTGCTGAACTTGTCGGACTGTTATGGGGTCATTTTAAAGTTGTATATGGCTGAAAATTAGTAGGGATAATTGAATAAGCAGAGTTTAATGTTGTTGATAAATTATGGAATGAGGAAGGGGTTTAAAACTGTAGTTGTTTAGTCATAAATCAAGCTTGCCACTCGTTGGGATTGTTAAACTGTATTGAAAGGCTTATTATGAGTATTTGTTGATGTTGTTTGGGCTATTGTTGGATGTTCTAACTTGTGGGAAGCCATATAAATCGGGGCGGTGCTGTCCGTTTTAACATAGAATAAAGTGTGTCATTCAAATGCGATAAGTTATGGAATTCGTATTGTGACAAAAGTATTGTTCATTACTTGTAGACACAGAAGTTGCAGGTTAAGTTTGCTTGAGAATTGGATGGGATATTTTGAGGTATGTAAGGTATTCCTTTATTTTTGTTGGCATTATTCCATAAGTTATGTTGCCCTTATAAGGAATACGGGACGAGGCTTTGTATATGTACTATACCGACGATTAAGGTCTATTCACGAGTATAGTCATATGAATGTTGAAATGGATTGTGTTGGTCACAGTTTCATGTATTCCTAAGGAGTCAATAGAGCATTCTGAAAGGTCCTTGTTACGCATGGATGAATGGATATATATATATATATATATATATATATATATATATATATATATATATATATATATATATATATATAT
>MU779728.1:48906-68596 GCA_026770625.1 Nicotiana glauca | reverse complement strand
AAATATATATATATATATATATATATATATATATATATATATATATATATATATATATATATATATATATATATTATACGTGAAAAAATTAGAAGACTTGATTTTTTGCTGTCAAGACATTTCGGAAGCTTACCCCGTGACCCCGAGGGTGGGAGGCCACGATTGAGTTCTCAGCCTTAGGGCTCGTCAAAGCCTGACTCGGAGGAAACGGAGTCGAGGTCAGGACAGAAGGGGGAAGCCCCCTAGGCACATGGCTACGTCTGATAGGCCCAACCTACCTAGAGCCTACAAAGAGGCCTTGCATCAAGCCGTCCCATCTTCGTACTCTTGTAATTAATACACATGTACCTATACCGAGTCCCCTCGCCTATATAAGGGGGACTCACCCTACCTTGTAAGGGACTGATGTTGCTCCACTTCTCCACAAATGCAATAATCTCTCTCTCTTTATCTCTATCTCTCTCTCTCTCTCTTTCTTCTAAATTGTCTATCTTCATCGGCCTCGAGGTCGCCTTAGCAATTTATCTTTTCTCTATTGTTCTCAATAATTTTGCTCAATATTGATAGTATAGAGCGTTGCTTAGCTATATTTTTGCCTGTTATTCCCTTCTCGACTGCCCTCGATAGCTCGAGATAGGATCGAACCTCGGCCCCGACGTATCTGCTGGATGACCTTACGCTCGGGCAATAGCCCCTACTGGTTCGATTACTACCTTGCTTAACTCGCTTTTCGTCATTATACTTCACGTTTTTATCACTAACTTCCTTAACAAACTAACTCGGGAATAGATCACGTATTTATAGAATCCCATTTACAAATTTAATTATTGTTACCATTTTCACGATAAACCGTTTGGCGCCCACCGTGGGCCTAAAAATAATAGTGATTATTTTCTTGCTAGTTTCGTCACTCGAATGCACGTTATCTTTCACAATTTTTCTTGCCAAAGATCTTTTGATTTCAGGTTAATATCCAGCTCGGTAAGCGAAATCGAGAATGACAACCCCACAAATCACAAAAAGGACAGTATGGTTGTTCCAACGGCTGGCGTGACACCGCAGGACCCCGATAATGCATCTAGATCGGTTCAAGCGGACGCGGGCCTGCACACCTCACAACGGGGAAATGAAGTCTCGCGCACTAATAATGGAATACATCATGTTGACCAACAGGAAACCCAAAAAATCCCAGCCCGAGTAGAACATGAAGTTTATCTTCATATTATTTTTGAAATGTTGCAGGAACGACACTTGGCTATCGCTCAGCT
This sequence comes from Nicotiana glauca, assembly GCA_026770625.1. Classification (NCBI taxonomy): domain Eukaryota; kingdom Viridiplantae; phylum Streptophyta; class Magnoliopsida; order Solanales; family Solanaceae; genus Nicotiana; species Nicotiana glauca. The sequence continues at coordinate 67,328 of MU779728.1, read as the reverse complement.
GCAGAGTCGCCCGGAGACTCCCAATACGGCAGCACCAAAAAATCGCCTTATGTCGAGCCAGTACCTGATAAATCGAGCAACGACGGACTGACAACCTACCCCGTCGCAGTAAGGATATTGGAAGACCTCATCAAAAAAATTGAATCATGCTCACGGAAGCTCTTATAGCAACTGTCTCCCGAAGATATTATCCTAGAACTCATTTCACAAAAGTTAGAAACGATGAATCTCCCTAGGTGTGACAGGACCTTGAATACTTACGGTCGCATCACCACTTAAGCATGCTCGTCTAGGTACAGAGACCTCCAAAATGTTGAACTCGATCCCGTCTCGATAAGGAGAATCAAAGAAACTCCCCCGAAAGAAACCATGATGTAGCGCCACTGCCCGACACCTGACCTCGCGGACCCGTTCACCGTACCAGTACGGTCCTCCGTGGAAGCACACATCGGCGCCATTAAAACAATACCAAGATGGCCCAATGCACCTGAGGTCGAACGGAGAAGAAATAAAGTGTCGTGGGAAGCCGCACCCCGCTCCTCGAAAGAACGAATGAGACCGCTCCCGCTTTCGAGCAGTTGGGCAACACAGGCCTTCGCCTAAAACCTAAATGAAGCATACCCGACGACTCCAGGGCATTTCAAGCAAAGCCTGGTCAGATATCCGGCCAATGCCTGGTTGGATGCCTGCAACTGACACCAATCCCGAATCAGGGTCATAGACGATCGTACGGGAACCTCCTTGGGTTTTGTATATCCAGGCGAATTCCCGGCAAAGAAGCTGATGCTGAGTGAATGGAGGCATAGTCCGTGTGCCACGAACGGAAGGAACGAGTCGAGGTGCAACGCGCCTTGCAACAATGAGGCAGTATCCCGAGGACAACACCCTCGAGGAACCTCCAATGGTACCAGAATCAATAAGACACAGCTAGCAGGGAAACCTCGCTTGATGGAGTACAACTTCAACATTGCAGTACCAAGCATCGTCATCGCCATAAGAAAATCCAGGAGTGCCCGACGGCTTAGACCTATTCAACAGAAAACCCTCCAAGGAAACCACGACACAGCACGGGAACCACGAGGTGCTCGGGGTCGCTGGCCCAAAAGAGCAACGACTATGCTATTTAACAAAGGTCGCCACAAACTATCACTAAGCGGACAGACCCAAATCTAGCTCCACGGGAGGAAGGAGATCGGTTTTTAACATGAAGAAGGTTTTGCCAACAAGATTATTAGCAGGACTGTATACCCCCAAGAAGGGGATCCGATGAGACCGCAATCCTATCTTCTAAGTTCCAATGCGAAATCATATAAACACATCGGATAATCGGAGAAGTTGCACCCATGCGGGCCGAACTCACAACAACGGGACAACATGTATTTACAGCATATATTTTCGCCAAGCAATAAAGAATATTTTTAGGCATTTCACGCTTTGAAGAAGACTATTTCGGCGTATTCACAGCAGAGATCTCTCCGCCAGATGTATCTCGAGATATTCAGAGACTTAAAAAATTTGGTGCCCGGATGACCCTAGGGTCAGGACGCCGGGCTCATCAATCCCTTATGAGGCAACTCTGAGCTCACGAGAAGCGGTCTTTAGGCTTAAATAGTTCAATGACTCGAAGACTGCCACCAATATCCATGTACTGGATGATCCAAAATTGTAAGACCCTAGCGGGAAGCCTCAGTATAACCAGATCTATTCTCCACAAACTGTAAGAATTTAACATGCATGAAAAATCCTGCATTTTTGGCTATACGTTGCATTTGTAAGAATCCCTAAAGGGCATACCCACGGTGTAGACGCCTAAAACTGCCGCTTGGGATAAAAAATGGCCACGACCAAACGCATATGACTACGATCAAAATGGTTGATACAACCCAAATAACGCGACTCGGGGACGCCCAACTGTCGCTAAAAGATCCTCCGAATATACTTCAAAAAGAACCGATTAAAAATAGGGTTCCCTCAACAGGCAAAAAACGAGTCCCGACCACGCCAGCTCAAAATCGCAAGAGCGTCGATCTACTCGACCTACGAGCTATGAACCTTACGAGATGCTCAAAACATCGCCGACTAAGAATTGAAATTAAGGTTCTTTCAGAACCAACGACGAGTCAGGCAAAAATATTCAAAAAGACCTTAATGAGAGGAAATAAAGCTTACAAAAAGCCCCTGGTCAAAAACAGCGTAAGAGCTATTGTCGCCAGCTAAGCAAGCCTATAGTCCTCATATTAAAAGGTCTCTACGACCATACAGTGTAAAAGGTCTCTATGACCGTACAACTAAGAGCTATTGTCGCCAGCTTGAAAATTGACAATTTAAGGATTAAAGTGAGCTTGAATCGTAACCCGATTCGGAGATCGGGTCCAAAATAGTTAACAACCAAATGGCAGAAAAGCCACCATCGCCGGCCGGAAACTCAATGAAATTTGAGGGTTAATTACAGCCCGAATCGCAACGCAACTCGGAGACTAGACCAGAAAATTATAATATGCCCAAGGGCGTGGCATTGATGCCACTGCTGACAGATGGAATCTTAAGAAAATATAAGGGTCTATTGCAGCCCGAGTCGCAACACGACTCGGAGACTAGGCCCAAAAAATTGTAGCACGTCTTAGGGCACGTCATAAATACCACTATCACCGACCGGAAAATCACGAGAGATTAAGGGTCAATTACAGCTCGAATCACAATACGACTCGGAGACTGGACCCAGAAAATTGCAAAATGCCCAAGGGCAGGAAATAAAAACCATTATCGCCAGCCCGGACGAGCGCAAAACTCGAAAGGTGTATTAAGCTCAAATCGGATCCTGACTCGGAGATTGAACCGAGGACAATTCAACCGCAATATGCCTAAGGGCCGAACGATATTGTCATCAGTGTGAACACCTAATTTTTGACCATATTTGAATTTTTTTCCCACTTATCTCACCAATATCTCACTCACCCATTTTTCTCACTTTCCCTTGTCCCGTTCATTGCCCCCCCCCCCAACTCTCTTTTATTCCTCACTCCACTTTCCCTTGTCCCCCATACTTGTTCCACACTCACACACACTACGTCCCTACCACTCACATTTTGAAAGTGGAGACACACTCACACACACTGAAAAAGAGAGCACGGGAGACGGAAAAAGAAGAGAGGGGAGAATTGGGAGTATTCTGAAGAGGAAGAGATTCTGACAAAAAGAAAAATACTGATTGAATAGAAAGAGATCATAAGAGAGAGAACGAGAAATCTGGGAGGGAGGGAGTGAGAGGAGCGATCTGTATACACTCTGTATACACTGGAGATACTCTCCATATACACACGAAATACACTCGATATACATTGTATATACACTGAACATGCAAAAAACGGGGACTTTTTTCTCCTTCTTTACAACAACATAAAACTCAACTATTTCCACACCAAAACTACAGCAAATAATCTCTAAACTCCACCTCAAAACAACCCTTAAACCACCCCAAAACAACTTCCAAAATCAGCAAAAATTCCACCCAAAAAACTTCATAAAAGCTGTTGAAAATCAGTCCAAACAAGCAATAAAAATGCAGCACTTTTGCACAGATAACATGGCTGAAAATTCCATGAAAAAAACAGATTAAAACTCCGTCGTTCGAGGTCTCCGACGAAGCTCTTCGTGCCCGGTCCAGTTTGTTCGAGTTTTCTCGTCAAATTTCCAGCTTTGTAGTCAGCAAATATTCATGTATTTAAGAAGGTCGGTTCTTTTCGTTTCTTTTGCTACTTTGTTCTAATTATCATTTTGCCTTACTTTTGTTTGTTCTATTTTTTTTTACTGTTATTGTCTTTATTTTCCCTTTTCTTTCACACCTATGCTTGACTATACTACCATTTCCTTGAATTTCTTTATTAAATGTTGATTGGTTTTATTAGTTTTTTTTTATGCAAGAACGTTCTGTGCTAATGTAAATATGTGGAAAGCAAAGAAAAGTTGTTAGGAGTAAGTTGAAGGTTTGGGCTTTTGCATTGATTATGAGTTTAGTCTTGAAGGGCAAAAAAAATAATAAAAATAAAAAAAAATTTGGGCCTATAAGCTAAAATTGTGCCAAGCCCATTTCTATAATGACATATTGTTAGTGCATTTTTAGAATTAGTCCATTTCCATGTTAATCTATAATATAGCTTAAGTTTTTCTTTGCCTTTTCTATAATTGATCCACTTCATGCTTTTCCACAACCATTCCATAATTTAGGGTCTTACAATAATCTCAAAGTAGTCTAGAAAATAATTCATAAATATCCATAGTTTACTCTAGGTTGCCCTTTAAAATAAAAAAGAGGTGCGCCGCGCTAAACAAAACTATACATCGCGTGGCCCCCTTAATCAAATTAAAAATATTTTAGACCTCGGGACATGACATTTAGCCAATTTCATGGCCTCCCGCAATGTTAATAATACGCTAGTTTCTTTAGGCCTGTCATTTAATAATATTACCTTCTTAAAATCGGGTGCCCATTTATGTGACCCAAATCCAAATCTCAATGGCGTTGGAATATGTCAAAAACTACGGGTGCATTTATGTGACGTGGTTCGAGATGTATTTTAACAATGTTGCAAATTATTAAAAAAAACTAATCTAAAAGCGGTAAGTATTTTAAATTGAACTTTAAATTGAAACATATATTAAAATCAGGTATTTAGCCATTTATAATAGTTTAAGCGACCGTGCTAGAACCACGGGATCCGAGGGTGCCTAACCCCTTCCCTCGGGTCAACAGAATTCCTTACTTAGAATTTCTGATTCGCAGACTTCACTTGAAAAGTCAAATATTTTCCTCGGATTGGGATTCAAGATAAACCGGTGACTTGGGATACCAAAAGCCAAACCTTTCCCAAGTGGCGACCCTAAATAAATAAACAATCCCGATCCGAATAATATCACTTAAAATGGAAAAACTCTCATATACATTATCCCTCGGGGTAGATGTGTAATAAGAATGTGTGACAGCTCTGGCGACTCTGCTGGGGACACAAACCCAGAATTTCGGTTCAGGGTTTAAGAATTCGAGATTAGAATAACTATTATACTTGGCTTTATCTGATTTTTCTACATGTTTCATGCTAAATGTGCTAAATGCTTTATCGCTTTGATATTATTTGGATTGTATATATAAACTGTTACGAAACCCTTCTCTTCTCATCTCTGAGGATGTGCTCGCTGGTCGAGACTCCCTATTCTGTTAGTGTCATACCTTAAAGTAAGAAAGAGACCGGACAAGTTACTAAGCCGGATGACCTTTTGGTTCCCGGTACGTAGCCCCCTCCTCGACTCGAGCTGTCCGCTTGGGTACACAGTCTAGAACATATACCCAGGTTTTGAACTTAGAATAACTAGACCTCATGCTGGATCCCTAGTAGGAGCGCTTGTTTGCATCACGTGCATTTGACTTAGGGGACTCAACACAGGGGTTGGGTCCGTCTAGGACAAGCAACCTGAAATGAAAAAACTATCCTGATGCATCCTATGTGCTACTTGCGCATCTGTTTGTTTCGGCTTGCATGTTGACCGGCTTCTAGGATAGAGGAAGAAAATTTAAAAAAAAAAAGAAAAAAAAGTGAGTGGTAGGTATTTAGAAAATTCTGAAACTCTGCCGAAATTCTAAAAAAAAAGAAAAGAAGAAAAGAAAAGCCATTTCAAAATGAGCCAAAATTTGCAAGTGTCATGTTTCCCGTGTTCCGTCAAAATCGACTGAACTACGCAGGTCTGATTCTCACCGGATGTGAGATACGTAGGCAAACCTCATCGGTTCCGACCCCAATTTTCAAAAATCCAAAAATATTTTCCTTTAGTTCCTTCTTTGGAAATCTCTCCTTAAAAAAATAAAAAAAAAGTAGTTTTTAAACTCAAAAAAAATGGTTTCCTTCTTTCTAATATCTTTCAGACGAAATAAAAAAAATCATTAAAAATCAAAATCCAAAATATGAGTTTCCATCATTTTGAAGTATTTTTTCCCAAAAAAAAAGATCCAAAAAAAATTTAGAAACAAAAATCCAAAAATAATTTTTCTTCTTTAGAAATCTTTCTTTTGTAAAGGTCAGTAAAAATTTTGAAAAGTCCAAAAAAAAATTTTGCTTTTCTTTATGAAATACTTTTGTAAATAAATAAAAACTCAGAAATTCAGAATATTTTCTTAAAAGTCCCTCTTTCGAAAATTAAGAGGCAACATCCAAAATCCAAAAATATTTTCTTTCTTCTTTGGAAAAAGAAAAAAAAACAAATAAAAATTCAAACAAAAATATTTTTTATTTTACTTCTAAAATTTCTAAAGTTCAAATCAAAAGCAAAATAATTTATTTAGAAGTCTTTCTTTCAAAAACAAAACAAAAATCAAAATAAAAAATAAAAAAAAATCAAAAAAAAATATATATTTCCTTTCTTCTTCTAAAGCATTTCTTTCAAAAATTCCAAAAAATAAAATTTAGTGTATTTACTCTATTCTCGATCTTCCCGAACTACCCAAGATCTGATTCATGCGGGGTCATGATACGTATGCAATTCTCGTCAGATTTGATCATAGCCATAAAATTAGTTGAGTGATAAAATAAACTGTAAAAAAAAGATTAAAAAAAGAGTGATAAAGAAAGGAAAAAGTAAAAAAAAAGAGTGCGACAAAAAATAAAAGAGTGACAAAAAGAAAAAGAAAAGAGAGTGCCAAAATAAAAGAGCGGCAAAAATAAAATGAGAAAATCAAGAGTGATTAAAGAGAGCCAGAAATGAAGAAAAGAGGTACATAATTAAAAGGGCTAGCGAAGGTCAGGATGAAACAGGCAATCGTTCAAACACACGGTAGAAGCGTTTAACTGTTAGGTGCATTGCATCCCAACGTTGGTGATCATGCCCAACAATTGGGATGCTGGCACACCCCTGACCAACCTATCATCTTTAAAATTGGGGAGTTAGGACCTGTTGAAAGTCAGGTTTAGCCCTGGACAACAATTTGGATGCTTCCAGGCTATACCTTAACTTAACATACATATGGGAATGGGGTATGGGTATTCATACTGGGAGCAAGATACAAGGAAAGAGCAGTCAAAGGGGCATACCAGCAATGAGATGTACTGGCACACCTTCCAGCCCACTTGGAGGTCAGAGGGTCAAAACTTAGGTCATGGACAACTATTCTTGTTGACATGCCCTAAGTCCCCACTCACAAACACATAAGGGGTAATGGGATAGGGAGCAATTGTTCACAAGGAAGAGAAGCAGGCAGTAGCATTTAGGCACATTAAGTCAAATGTTTAACTTTATAGAGAAAAGAAAATAGACATGGATACAAGGATTGTAAATAAACACATTGGGGTGATGCTGAAAATTAAGTTAGGACACACCAGTTTCAAAGAGACAAGTAAAGAGAAGCAGTAGCCTCGTAGAAGCCAAAGTGAAGACAAGAAGCAAGAATACTCTAAGTATAACTTTAGAAGAGAATTGTGATTGTGTAGTGTGAAGTGTGTTTAATCGTGTGTGATTGTTAAAAGTTGTCCCTTGTGTTAAAGAGTTATGTATTTATAGTGTGAAAGCCATGAGAAAATAAGGTAGGAAAATAATAGAAGCTTGATTGTCAATCAATTATATAAGACTCCCCTTAATTAAGAGATTCAGATTCAAACGGTACAAACTAATTAAGGAAAGAAATTAAACAAACCTTTTGTGCAAAGTAGAAAATTAGAGGCAAGTACATGGATGTTATTTAAGGACAGGGTCTTGACAGTACACGGTTTATGCAAATAAGGCAAGAGAATCAATTGACAGCCAATAAATCACAAAGGTCTGAAATTTGGTATGAATGAACCAAGTCACAAAAAAAATAAAGAAGGGTTTTACCTAAGCCAAATCATCTAGGGAATCAGTAAAAGATGGAAGGAAAATCAATCAAGCTATATTCAGAAGGAGGTTTACGCTAATTGCAAATTTAAAGACCAATTAAAGGGAAATTCATCATATATAAGGAGCATGTTAGTATGAAAGAAGAATTTCATGTAAATCAGCATAAAAATCCAGTAGCGGAGTTTACCAAAAGTCAGAATCATATGAAACTCCGAAATTATCCTAAAGGAGTTGGGGGTTTTGAAATAAGAATCCTAGTTCACGCAAATAACAAAAAGAGAGCAAGCAATTAGATCAAAACATGTATAGCAAAGCAACATGCAATCACAGTAGAAGGATTCAAAGCACACAATGGCAAATACTAATAAGAACAATAGGAGAAACATGCTTAGAAGAACCCTAAACAAGGCTCAATAGAAGGCAGACAAAGAACCATAAGAACTTAGCAAGGAAAATATAGTAGAAAAACACAAGAATAGCCGCAAAAGGTATAGTAGAAAAGCATATAGGAAAACACAATACGATAAACATATAAGAACATGATAAAATACAGTAGAAAAATCTACAAGACAACAGTATAGAAAACACAATAAGGGAAGCATACAAAAGATGATACGAGAACACAGCAGAGGCAAACACAAAGAACAAAAATCATAAAAACTCTTAAACATTTTCCAGAAAACCCTAAATCAGAAAAGAAGGGTCTTGAAAGTAATTTTCAACGGAAAATTTAGGAAAATCGTTTAAAAGCTCAAGTATAGCATAGATACACAACGAATCTAAAAGAATTAGAGAAAACCTCAAAAGGTTAGGGTTTCAGAGGAACCCTAGGATGAGAAAGGCTTAGAAAAGGTCTGATCTAAGTCAGATAAGGTCGGAATCAGACTCAGGAGGCTAGGATATGCCGGAGCAAGGCCGGAAATGGCCGAAAACCTTGAATCGGCGAAGGTCTGGGTAAAGACCTTCGAGGTATGGTCTCGAACCTTCAAGTATCAGGCACATGAGGGTAATAGGAGGTGAGTATATGTCATCCATGGCCTGAGAAGCCATGGATTTCGGCACATGTGGGTAATAGGAGGTGAGTATATGTCATCCATGACCTGAGAAGCCATGGATTCCGGCGAGGTTGTGGTAGAAGATGGTGAAATGTGGCTAGGGTTAGGGAATATTCGAGAGAGTTTGAGAGAGAGTGGAGTGTTCAAAGGCAGCTGCCCGGTTGAAATGAGGGAATTAGGTTAGGGTTGGTGGATTAAAAAAGGTAAGGAGTGATCGTGGTCGTTGATCAGGTTGATCAACGGCCTAGATTAAAAGGGGTTTGGGTCGGGTAATTTTAAACGGGTTAAATGGAATTGGGTTGGTACAAAATTGGGTTCAAAATTGGGTCAATTAGGGGGTTAATTTAGGCTATAATTGAAATACCAAATGGGCAGCAATTGAAATGAAATGAGGCAAGTTTTACCTTTTTATTTTAAAAATAATAGTAAAAATGATTTTAAAATCAAATAAAATTACTGAACCAACCTATAATGTATAAATGTTAGTTTAAAAATATTGGGACCAATTTCATAATTATAAAATGCTATAATTCTTAAAATAGGCTAAAGTTGCAATTACATGCAATTTATCTTTTAAAATACTAAATAACTTGTAAAAAATGTACAAAAATTACCTTAACTATATTTTAGTGTAAATATGGGAATAAAATAAATTATTCACCAAAATGATAATTTTGGGAATAATTACTGGTTTTTTTACTACTGCTAAAATGGATAATAAGTTGATTTAAAAATCTTTAAAAGTTAGGAAAAATACCAAAACTCTTGGGCATGCTTATATATGCATACACGTGCTATTTTGAAAGTATTTTGAGTATAAAAAGTACATAAAAAAAAATTGGGTATCAACAATTGCCCCTCTTTACCCGGGAAGGATGAAAGAGTTGTCGGGTAAAGATATGATGGCCAATTTTGACAAAATGAAATGATTGAAGAATTTTGACCGAGCTTTGGTTCCTGAGCTGCCTACATATCCATGGCCTTATAGGAATCAGGCCATATGTAGTTCAGGGTCCATTGGCGGACTATGCCGATGGTGATTTCGAAAAACGGATGTGATGGATGGTTAGAGTCTGATAGGCTGCGGGGACTGGAGCGGGATCACTCCTGCTGAGACGACCGTTGCTAGCCGGTGTATCTACAAGTGAGTAATAACAACATGTATTGTGTGTAAATTTAAGCGTGATGCAAGTTCCCATTTGACCATAAATGCTGTCTTTGGACAGTTAGGATGATGTCCTCGGACCATGATGTCTGGAGCGTATGATAAAGGATTCGCTGGCTATGAAATTATGTTCTCGGGCTATGAGAATGATGCCTCCAAACTAGAATAATGAAATGCAAGAGATAAAAGTGGGGTCCTCAGGCCATGGCATGATGTTCTCGGGCTATGAAAATGGTGCCTCCGAACGATGATGCCTTTGGACAATTTGGCGATCGTTCAACCCATGAAATGTAGGATTTAGAGATCTCTCAACCGATGCAAGACTTAAATGAAATGGCGATATTTCAACCGATGTAAAGTGTAAACGTAAATGGCGATCTTTCAACTGATGCGAGATTTAAATGAAGTGGCGGTATTTCAGCCGATGTAAAGTGTAAACATAAATGGCGATCTTTCAGACGATGCAAGATTTAAATGAAGTGGCGATATTTCAGCCGATGTAAAGTGTAAACATAAATGGCGATCTTTCAGTCGATGCGAGATTTAAATGAAGTGGCGGTATTTCAGCCGATGTAAATATTTAAATAAAATGGCGGTCTTTCAGCCGATGCGAGATTTAAATGAAGTGGCGATATTTCAGCCGATGTAAAGATTTAAATAAAATGGCGGTATTTCAGCTGATGTAAAAGATTTAAATAAAATGGCGGTATTTCAGCCAATGCGAGATTTAAATGAAGTGGTGGTATTTCAGCCGATGTAAAGATTTAAATAAAATGGTGGTCTTTCAGCCGATGCGAGATTTAAATGAAGTGGCGATATTTTAGCTGATGTAAAGATTTAAATAAAATGGTAGTATTTCAGCCGATATAATTATGGAGGTAGAGTTTAACCTCGGAAGGCAGAAGAGTAGCCTTATGCAATTATGGAGACAGAACTTAGTCTCGGAAGGCAGACGAGTAGCCTTATGTAATGCAAGAGATGCATATGGAGGTAGAGCTTAACCTCGGAAGGTAGAATAGTAGCCTTACGTAATGCAGGAAATGCAGATGGAGGTAGAGCTTAACCTCGGAAGGCAGAAAGGTAGCCTCATGCAATGCAAGGAATGCAGATGGAGGTAGAGCTTAACCTCGGAAGGTAGAATAGTAGCCTTATACAATGCAGAGAATGCAGATGGAGGTAGAGCTTAACCTCGAAAGGCAAAAAGGTAGCCTTATACAATGCAGGGAATGCAGATGGAGGTAGAGCTTAACCTCGAAAGGCAGAAATGTAGCCTTATGCAATGCAAGGAATGCAGATGGAGGTAGAGCTTAACCTCGGAAGGTAGAATAGTAGCCTTAGGAAATGCAGGGAATGTAGATGGAGGTAGAGATTAACCTTGGAAGGCAGAATAGTAGCCTTATGCAATGCAGGAATGCAGATGGAGGTAGAGCTTAACCTCGGAAGGTAGAAAGGTAGCCTTATGCAATGCAAGGAATGCAGATGGAGGTAGAGCTTAACCTCACAAGGAAGAAAGGTAGCCTTATGCAATGTAAAAACTAGAGGCGAATAATGATGAAGTCTCTTAGCTGATAGATGATAGTTGATAGCTGGTTGTTGTATCGTGGTCATTGGGGATGTCTAGTACGGATAACAATTGTAAGTAGGCAATGATTCTGAGAGTTGTATTCCTGAAAGTATGAGTATGTAATCGTATCTGATGATTTTATGTATTGGGTGCCTGCATCCAAAGAAAGATCATGAGTTTTGTAGGGGGAAGGTTAGTCCGTCTTCCCGTGGACCTCGCTTGTCCTGCTCGGCTCTTATTTTCATTGAGGTAGCATTGCTAAACAAAGCAATCTTGATAGTATTCTTGCATGATTTAGTAAAAGTGTAACGTAAATACATAAAAAATAGTTTTCTTTTAGATGAACTAATGACTGTGACGCGGTTCAAGACATTGTAACCTCTGTGACTCCAAAATTTTGAGGGTCCTCCTCAAAATTCTGCCCCAGCTTACTAGGTTGATGCCTCTAACGGCTGCGTGTTGGTAGATGGCTGAGGATCAACTTTGGAATTTTGAGGGTCCTCCTCAAAATTCTGCCCCAATTTCTAATAGCGGGGGGAAATGAAAATTTTATTGAATTGTGACCGAACCCATAAGGCTGCCTACGTATCCCCTCTTAAACGAGAATCAGGTTAGACGTAGTTTGAATTACATAAGAGAATCATAAATGGTTACACATAGTATCGTTTGACTGCATCTGAATTGATCGGCTTTGTCCAGACTTCTCCGTCCATTTCTGCGAGTATGAGGGCTCCTCCTATTAGAACTCGGTGAACCATGTACGACCCCTGCCAGTTGGGAGAGAATTTCTCTTTGTCTTCATCTTGATGTGGAAAGATTTCTTCAATATCAGCTATCCTGGTGTGAATTGTCTTAGATTGACTCTTTTGTTGAAGGCTCTGGACATTCTGTTCTGATAAAGTTAACCATGACAAATTGTGTTCATTTTTTTTTCGTCTATAAGGGCTAAATGCTCGTAGCGACTCTTTACCCATTCTGCGTCTTCAAGTTCCGTTTCCTATATAAACCTTAGGGAAGGAATCTCTACTTTGGCGGGAATGACTGCCTCTGTACCATAAACGAACATGTAGGGAGTTGCCCCAGTTGATGTGCGAACTGTGGTGCGGTACCCCAATAAAGCAAATGATAGCTTCTCATGCCACTACTTATGCTTCTCTATTATTTTCCTCAGTATATTTTTGATATTCTTATTGGCCGCTTCTATAACTCCATTCATCTGAGGTCTGTATGCTGTAGAATTCTTGTGTTAATGTTTCACACATTGCTTTCATCAGGTCACTGTTGAGATTGGAACCATTATCAGTAATGATTGACTCTGGTCTGCCAAAACTTTCTTAGTCACTGCCTTGTATGATGCTGCTTTAAACCATTTGGTGAAATAATCAATTACCACTAGAATGAACCTGTGTCCATTTGATGTGGCAGGCTCGATGGGTCCGAGAACATCCATTCCCCAAGCGGCGAACGGCCATGGCGAACTTGTTGCATTAAGCTTATTAGGAGGCACCTTTATCATATTTGCATGTATCTGATAGCGATGGCACTTTCAGACGTACTGGATGCAGTCCATCTCCGTAGTCATCCAAAAATAACTAGCTCGGAGTATTTTCTTGGCTAAGACAAAACCGTTCATATGTGGGCCGCATGTCCCTACGTGAATTTCTTCCAATAGCCTGGATGCTTCCTTTGCGTCGACACACCTTAATAATCCCAAATCGGGAGTCCTCCTGGTTAGGATTCCTCCGCTGTGAAAGAAATTATTAGATAACCTTTGAAGTATGCACTTCTGAATAGCGTTTGCAAGTTCTGGATATTTTCTTGTGGATAAATATTCCTTGATATCATGAAACCAAGGTTTTACGTCTGCTTCTTCTTCGACATGGGCATAATAATCTGGCTGATTATGGATCTTCACAGGAATAGAGTCAATGAAATTTGTGTCCGGGTGTTGTATCATGGATGATAGGGTAGCCAATGCATCAGCAAACTAATTCTGGACTCTAGGTACATGTTGAAACTCTGTCTTCATGAATCTCTTCCTCAACTCCTGTACATGATGCAGATAATGGAGTATCTTGGAATTCTTGGTTGCCCATTCTTCTCAGACCTGATGTATAAGCAGGTCTGAATCCCCCATCACTAGCAACTCCTGAACGTTCATGTCAATAGCCAACCTGAGCCCTAAGATGCAGGCTTTGTAATCGGCCATGTTGTTGGTGCATGGGAATCCGAGCTTCGCAGACACCGGATAATGCTGGCTAGTTTTTGATACTAGGATTGCTCCTATGCCAACTCCTTTGAAGTTAATTGCTCCATAGAAAAACATTCTCCATCCTTCATAGGATTCTACGATATATTCTCCTATGAAAGATACCTCTTCATCAGGGAAATACGTCTTTAGAGGCTCGTATTCTACATCCATAGGGTTTTCAGCAAGGTGATCTGCTAGTTCCTGCCCTTTGATTGCTTTCTGAGTCACATAGAAGATGCCGAATTCACTCAGCAAGATCTGCCACTTGGCTAGCTTGCCAGTGGGCATGGGCTTCTAAATGATGTACTTTAGCGGATCCATTCTTGATATGGGATAAGTAGTATAGGCACAAAAATAATGCCTCAACTTCTGAACTACCCAAGTCAGAGCACAACAGGTGCGCTTTAATAGAGAATACCGAGCCTCGTACGGGGTGAACTTCTTGCTGAGATAGTAGATGGCATGTTCCTTTCTCCCTGTTTTGTCATGTTGTCCCAGAACACAACCGAATGCTCCGTCCAATACTACAAGGTAGAGCAATAGAGGTCTATCTGGTTCGGGCAGCACCAACACTGGCGGCAATGATAGGTATCCCTTGATTTTGTCGAAGGCTTTCTGATAATCATCAGTCTATTTGGTAGCGGTGTCTTTCTTCAACATCTTAAAGATTGGATTACAAATGACAGTGGACTAAGCTATGAACCGGCTAATGTAGTTGAGTCTCCCCAGGAAACTCATCACGCCCTTCTTGTTCTTTGGCAGTGGCAAATCTTGGATGGCCTTAACCTTTGATGGATCCAGTTCTATTCCTCGGCGACTCACAGTGAACCCAAGTAATTTTTTGGCGGGAATCCCGAATGCACACTTGGCGGGGTTCAGCTTCAAATTGTACCTTCTCAGTTTGTTGAAGAATTTCCTCAGATCTTTCATGTGGTCAGTGGCTCTCTTGGATTTGATGATGACGTCGTCTACATATACCTCGATCTCTTTGTGTATCATATCATGGAAAATAGTAGTAATGGCCCTCATGTTGGTGGCCCCAGCATTCTTTAACCCAAACGGCATCATCTTGTAACAATACATCCCCCATGGCGTAATGAAATTCATTTTCTCCGCGTCTTCCTCATCCATCCATATCTGATGATACCCAGCAAAACAATCAATGAACGACTGTAGTTCATGCTTGGCGCAGTTGTCAATTAGAATGTGTATGTTTGGCAAGGGTAAGTCATCTTTTGGACTGGCTCGGTTGAGGTCCCGGTAGTTGACATAGACTCTAACCTTCCCGTCATTCTTCGATACTGACACGATTTTGGTTAACCATGTCGGATACTCTACTACCCTGAGAACCTCAGCTTTGACTTGCTTGGTGACTTCTTCCTTGATTTTCAAACTCATGTCAGGTTTGAACTTTCTGAGCTTCTGTTTTACCAGTGGACATGTCAGATCGGTCGGTAGTTTGTGAGCAACAATAGATGTACTGAGACCAGTCATGTCATCATACGACCAGGCGAATATGTCCTCATATTCCCTTAGAAATTCCGTGTACTCTTTCTTCTCTGATGGTGACAGATGAACACTGATGCACGTTTCTCTGACATTTTCTACATCTCCCAAGTTAACAATTTCAGTCTCGTATAATTTAGACTTAGGTCTATTCTCAAAATCCTCAACTTCTTTAACAACCTCTTCTAGTATATCATTTTCTTCTGAGTCTATATCTATTTGTTGCGTTGTCTCATTGCATGTCATAATTGTCGGTTTATCAATATAAGTTATAGTACTGCTGTGTGAAACAAAGTGAACAATAAAAAGTAATAAGACCGAGATTTTCTATGAAATCGAAAATAAATTTCATAATTATTTTGAACATTGGAGCTCTTATTTCAGAATTAAAATGCAGAAAGAAAGTCAACTAGCGGAAAATAAAGATAATGCATGGTGCCTTGTTTAGCCTTGCTACCCCGAAGCCTTCCAGGCCCTGGTGGTTCTGATTGACCAATTATTGAGGTGTGCTCCTCGGCTCACGGCTTGTATGGAAGGGCCTTCCTCCCCCTCCTCCTCGAAAATGACACAACAGTCCATATTATCATCTTCCAGGAACAGGTTTCTCATTGCTGCTAATATTCCTCTTTTTCTGACCCATAAAGGACTTTGGCCGGTTGAAAAGGCTGCTCCAGTCGAGGTATCAGATGCTCCAGTGGATAGTAAGGACCGTGCCAGGGTGGCGACAATTCCTTGAATTCTCTCCAGGTATATTCATGTCCCAAACCAAAAGTGGTACCATGTTTCTTCAACTTGATTGGTTTGGTGATTCCCGAGGTTCCTGCTGAGTCCCTTGCCATGTTCATATCCGCTCCAATTCAGTATACATTCAATCTTGTTATCCCACCATTTATCTGTGTCCACGGCGTTGACTCACTCAATCTGATGGTAAGTTTCTCCGCCTATCTTTCTTCTTCCTGCGATTGCTAGGATGGTCTGGCGACTGTATATGGGATTTCCACCTTCACCGTGAATAATCACCTCTTGGTAATTCCACTCAAACTTTACTGCATGGTGTAGGGTTGATGCTACAACCCCAGATGCATGAATCCAAGTTCGTCCCAAAAGCAAGTTGTAAAATGCTGGGACATCTATTACTTGAAAGTCAACGTCGAACCAAGTCGGTCCCATTTGTAGACACAAACTAATTTCCCCAATAGTGGATCTTTGGGAACCATTGAAAGCTTTGACATTGATGGCTCCATCCTTGATCTCATGCAGGCCTTTTCCCAATGTTCTAAGAGTAACCAATGGACAAATATAGAGGCTGGATCCTCCGTCGATCAAAATCCTGGTGATGAAATAATCCTCGCACTGTACGGTAATGTGCAATGCTTTTGTCACGACCCCAACCCGGTCGTGATGGCGCCCAGCACACTACTAGGCAAGCCCGACCATTTATATCAATTACCCCGTTTATTAAACAGATAAAGTTAAGTACCATTTAAGACAAGAATCTGAAATACTGATAATAATGTGAAAAAGTCGAACAAATTACCAAAACAACCTAACTAGGACCCGGTGTCACGACCATGAGCCTCTAATGACAACATAATATCCTACTACAAAGTTTGTCTAATACTGAAAATGTGGAAATAAAGGATAAAGATAGAGGGGAGAATCATCGGCTGCGAACGCCCTGCAGCTACCTCAATTACTCCCGGAAAGAACTCTGGATCAGCTAGAATCACTTAGCCTGAGACTGCCCTGGATCTGCACACAAGGTGCAGGGAGTAAAGTGAGTACTTCCAACTCAATGGTAATAGACATAACTAAAGTCTGAAAGTAAGAAAACACAGGAAATGCACAAGGTACTCAATATCTAGCAGTTCATATCTAAAACAGTGGAAACAGTATACAACAATTAATTCAGTTAAGGAATAATGCATGACAGAATGCAACACATATAATGGTACAATCTAGTACCCGCTGCGGCGTGCAGCCCGCTCCACTTATTTAATGTCGACAACACTCACTAGGGGTGTGTACAGACTCCGGAAGGGCTCCTACAACCCAAGCGCAATATCAGCCAGGTATTGGCATAAAACTGGCTCTCGGCCTCAATATCAATATATATAATAATCGCTACGGCTTGTAGCCTGATCCATATCAAGGAAACATCCTCACCACTGGGTCCCCGACCAATCTCAATCAAATAAGTCCACAGCCAATCGGGCGTGACATACTATAGGGATCTCAGCCCTCATATCCTTATCATTTAAGGTTCATGTATAAAACATAGTTATTATATTGTTTTTAATATTTAAAAACATGACTGAGAATTTATGTTTTGCACACAAGTGAGGAAAAACACATAAAGATCCCCTAAGGATTCTACAGGTCGGCACAAGGCCCCAAACACGACAATACGCCCAATTCACAGTAACAAGGTATGCGTTTCAGTCCCCAATATAGTAGGATTTAACACTCGGGATGGACTAAGTCTCAATCCCCAATAGTATACGACCTCGCACTCACCGTGGAATGCATGTCACGCCTCAATATAGCGTTACGATGTGGAAGTCTGGGGTTTCAAACCCTCAGAACAACAGTTACATCAATTACTCACCTCAAACCGGCTAATGACTATCCCACCAAGCCTCTTCCGCTAGAATCAACCTCCTCGCGCATCGAATCTAGTCAAAACCACAATGAATACATCACAATAGGCTAATGGAACATAACCCAATTGAAAGAACTCAAAAAACACTCAAAAACACGAAGTTGGCAAAACCCGAGCCCCGGGCCCACTTCTCGAAAAATTACAAAATTCATATCTTCGGAATCCTCGTCTCGCCACGAGTCCGTACATATAAAATTTATCAAAATCGGAGTTCAAATGCCCCTTCAAATTCCAATTTTTCATTCCCAAAAACCAAGCCCTAACTTCTTCAATTTTTACCCAATTTTCAGAGAATTAATGGATGATTCTTCAATTAAATGATGTATTTAGGTCACGAGACTTACCTCCAATCACTTCCCGTC
>MU779728.1:4829-46577 GCA_026770625.1 Nicotiana glauca | reverse complement strand
GGATGATACAAAATGGTAATGTCATAATCCTTGAGCAACTCAAGCCACCTGGGCTGCCTCAAATTTAGATCCTTCTGTTTGAACAAGTGCTGAAGGCTACGATGATCGGTATACACCTCACAAGATACGCCATATAGGTAGTGCCTCCAAATCTTCAAAGCATGAACTATGGCAGCCAACTCCAAATCATGAACGGGGTAGTTCTTCTCATGAGGCTTCAACTGACGAGAAGCATAAGCAATAACTTTACCCTCCTGCATCAACACACATCCAATCCCAACTCTCGAAGTATCACAATACATGGTGTAAGAACCTGAGGCTGATGGCAAGACTAACACTGGAGCTGTGGCCAAAGCCGTCTTGAGCTTCTAAAAGCTCTCCTCGCACTTATCCGACCATACGAATGGTGCACCCTTCTGCGTCAACTTGGTCAAGGACAAAGCAATAGATGAAAATCCCTGGACAAACTGGCGATAATACCCTGCCAAACCGAGGAAACTCCGGATCTCCGTAGCTGAGGACGGTCTAGGCCAACTCTGCACCGCCTCTATCTTCTTTGGTTCAACCTGAATACCATCACTAGACACCAAGTGTCCCAGAAAAGCCACAGACCCAAGCAAGAACTCTCATTTGGAGAACTTTGCATAAAGCTTCTCCTCCCTCAATCTCTGCAATACTACCCTCAAATGTTGAGCATGCTCCTCTTGGCTACGCGAGTATACCAGGATGTCATCAATAAAAACAATCACAAAGGAATCCAAATATAGCCAGAACACGCTGTTCATCAAATGCATGAATGCGGCTGGGGCATTGGTCAGCCCAAATGACATAACTAGAAACTTATAATGCCCATATCTTGTCCTGAAAGCTGTCTTCATAATATCAGAATCCTAATCTTCAGCTGGTGATAGCCTGAACGAAGATCAATCTTCGAGAATACACTCGCTCCCTGGAGCTGATCAAACAAATCATCAATGCGCGGTAGAGGATACTTGTTCGTCACTGTTACCTTGTTCAATTGCCTGTAATCAATACACATCCTCATTGAGCCATCTTTCTTCTTGACAAACAAGACTGGTGCACCCCACAGTGACACACTCGGGCGAATGAACCCCTTATCTAGAAGTTCTTGAAGTTGCTCCTTCAATTCTTTTAACTCAGCTGGTGCCATACGATAGGGAGGAATAGAGATGGGCTGAGTCCCCGGCACCAGATCAATACCGAAATCAATGTCCTTATCCGGCGGCATGCCCGGCAGGTCTGCTAGAAACACATCAGGGAAATCCCTCACAACAGGAACCGAATCAATACTAGGAGTCTCAGCTCCAACATCCCTCACTAAAGACAAATATGATAAACATCCCTTCCCAAATATCTGTTGGGCCTTTAAGAAAGAGATTATCCGGCTGGGTACATAATCGATCGAACCACGCCACTCAACTCTCGGAACACCTGGCATAGCCAACGTGACTGTCTTTGCATGACAGTCCAAAATAGCATGACACGGAGATAACCAGTCCATGCCCAAAATAACATCAAAGTCTACCATGCTCAAAAGCAACAAATCAACCCGGGTCTCCAGACCCCCAATAGTAAGAAGACAGGACCGATACACATGGTCCACAATAATAGTATCACCCTCCGGGGTAGATATATGCACAAGTAAGGCAAGACACCCTCGGGTCGTACCCAGATGATGGGAAAAATATGAAGACACATAAGAGCATGTAGATCCGGGATCAAATAAAACAGAAGCATCCCTGTGGCATACTAAGATAATACATGTAATAACTGCATCAGATGCAATAGCGTCTCTCCTGTCTGGAAGCACATAGAACCGATCCTGACCACCACTAGTTCGATATCCACCCCTAAGGCGACCCCTAACTGACTGACCCTCACCCCTACCTGACTGGGATGGTGCTGAAGCAGATGGAGTAGAAGAGAAGGGCTGATCCCTATGCTAAGACTGGCTACCACGACGCCGAGGACACTGCCTCCTCATATGGCCATACTCGCCACACTCGAAGCAAATACAAGATGCTGGAGAAGGGGACTGATGGGAACCCTTCGCACCGGAATGACCAGCCGATGCGCCCTGCGCAGAAGAACCCTGGGTTGAAGAGGCATGTGAAGAGCTATGAGCTGGGAGGGCACTAAGTGAAGACTGGCCCTGCTGATACCCCTGGTGACCACGGCTTGAAGATGCCCCACGATACTCAGGACGAGCTGACTGATGAGGCCTGAAAGAATGACCTCTGCCCTGCTGAAACTGGCCCCTAGACGGAGCACCACTGAAGCTACCTGATCCAAGAGGCCTCTTGGCCTCCCTCTCCTCTCTCTCCTGACGGCGAGCCGTCTCAATATCACGAGCAATATCCACAGCATCCTCGAAGGTATGGCCCAGAACCCTCTCTCGGGTCATCAGAATACGGATGGGATAAGTGAGTCCATCCATAAATCTCCGAATCCTGTCCCGATTAGTCGAGACCATCCATGGAGCATATCGAGCCAACTCCGAAAATCTCACCTTATACTGAGTCACAGTCATATCTCCCTGACGAAGGTACTCAAACTGCCTACACAGCTCCTCCCTCTGAGACTGCGGTACCCACTTCTCCAGAAAGAGAGTGGAGAACTCCTGCCATGACAAAGGCGCTGCACCCCTCGGCCTACGCCACTCATAAGCCTCCCACCAAGTGAAAGCTGCTCCAGAAAACTGAAAAGTAGTAAATGATACCCCACTCGACTCCAAGATCCTTGCAGTCCGAAGCATACGCCGACACTTGTCGAGAAAAGCCTAGGCATCCTTGCCCAGAACACCACTGAAAGTAGGAGGTGAAAGCCTGCTGAACCTCTCAAGACGGCGCTGCTCATCGTCTGGCATAGCCGAAATCGCATCATCCTGAACCGGGGCAACCGGCTGAACTGGGGCAACCTGTTGAACTGGTGGTGCCTCTGGTGTTTGCAAACCCTGCACTACCTGCTTCGGCGTGCGAGCAGCGGGGGTCTGATTGCCTCCCCCGGCCTGCGAAGTAGCTGCTACAGTAGTGGCTGAGACGGCCTGAGCCAGGCCAGTGCAAACTGATAAAATCTGAGCTAGTGCCTCCTGAAGACTCGAAATCACAATAGGCACAGCTGGTGCCTGGACAGGTGCTGCTGGAGTCTCTACAGCTGAAGCCTGCTCCTAAGCCGGGGCAACTGGTGGCTCAACAGGTGCTGCCTCCTCGGCTCTGCCTTGACCACGACCTCGACCACGACCGCGTCCACGACCTCTGGTGGCCTCAGTAGGTGGTACAGGTGGTCGTCCGCCACGTCCGGTAGCATGGGTTCTCGCCATCTGCGAGTGAATAGAATAACAGAATTTAGTTCTCAGATCAACAAAGTCACACAATAAGAATTCAAAGAATATGAAGTTTCCTAAAGGTTCTGCAGCCTCTCGAGGATAAATACAGACGTCTCCGTACCGATCCGCGAGAATCTACTAAATTGGCTCATAATTCGCGAGACCAAGTAACCTAGGCTCTGATACCAACTTGTCACGACCCCAACCATCGTGATGGCGCCCAACACACTACTAGGCAAGCCCGACCATTTATATCAATAACCCCATTTATTAAACAGATAAAGTTAAGTATCATTTAAGACAAGAATCTGAAATACTGATAATAATGCGAAAAGTCTAACAAAATACCAAAACAACCTAACTAGGACCTGGTGTCATGACCATGAGCCTCTAATGATGACATAATATCCTATTACAAAGTCTGTCTAATACTGAAAATGCAAAAATAAAGGATAAAGATAGAGGGGAGAATCATCGGCTGCAAACACCCTGCAGCTACCTCAATTACTCCCGGAAAGAACTCTGGATCAACTAGAATCACTCAGCCTGAGACTGCCCTGGATCTGCACACAAAGTACAGGGAGTAAGGTGAGTACTTCCAACTCAGTGATAATAGACATAACTAAAGTGTGAAAGTAAGAAAACACAGGAAATGCACAAGGTACTCTATATCTAGCAGTTCATATCTAAAATAGTGGAAACAGTATACAACAATTAATTCAGTTAAGGAATAATGCATGATAGAATGCAACACATATAACTGTACAATCCAGTACGCGCTGCGGCGTGCAGCCCGCTCCACTTATTTAACGTCGACGGCACTCACTGGGGGTGTGTATAGATTCCGGAGGGGCTCCTACAGCCCAAGCGCAATATCAGCCAGGTATTGGCATAAAACAGGCTCTCGGCCTCAATATCAATATATATAATAATCGCTACAGTGTGTAGCCCGATCCATATCAAGGAAACATCCTCACCACTGGGTCCCTGACCAATCTCAGTCAAATAAGTCCACAGCCAATCGGGCGTGACATACTATAGGGATCTCAGCCCTCATATCCTTTTCATTTAAGGTTCATGTATAAAACACAGTTATTATATTGTTTTTAATATTTGAAAACATGACTGAGAATTTATGTTATGCACACAAGTGAGGAAAAACACATAAAGATCCCCTAAGGATTCTACAGGTCGGCACAAGGCCCCAAACACGGCAATATGCCCAATTCACAGTAACAAGGCATGCATTTCAGTCGCCAATATAGTAGGATTTAACACTCGGGATGGACTAAGTCTATATCCCCAATAGTATACGACCCCGCACTCATCGTGGAATGCGTGTCACGCCTTAATATAGCGTTACGATGTGAAAGTCTGGGGTTTCAAACCCTCAGAACAGCAGTTACATCAATTACTCACCTCGAACCGGCTAAAGACTAGCCCACCAAGCCTCTTCCTCTAGAATCAACCTCCTCGCGCATCGAATCTAGTCAAAACCACAACGAATACATCACAATAGGCTAATGGAACATAACCCAATTGAAAGAACTCGAAAAACACTGAAAACACGAAGTTGGAAAAACCCGAGCCCAGGGCCCACTTCTCAAAAAATTACAAAATTCGCATCTTCGGAATTCTCATCTCGCCACGAGTCCGTACATATAAAATTTATCAAAATCGAAGTTTAGATGCCCCTTCAAATTCCAATTTTTCATTCCCAAAAACGAAGCCCTAACTTCTTCAATTTTTACCCAATTTTCAGAGAATTAATGGACGATTCTTCAATTAAATGATGTATTCAGGTCACGAGACTTACCTCCAATCACTTCCCGTCGAAATCCCCTTCAAAATCTACCAACAAGCTCTCAAGGTGGTGTAAAAATGGTGGAAAAAGTGATGGGTTCGCGATTGAAAGGTTATAAAAACCCCTACTGGTCGCCCAGTTTTCCTTCTACGCGAACGCATGGGTCCTTCCGCGTTCGCGATGACCAAAAATCCCTGGGCCCTCTTTTACTCCACGCGAACGCGTAGCTTACCTCGCGAACGCGATGCATCACAGCTCCAACCTACGCGAATGCGTAGCCATTTATGCGAACGTGATGAACAACTTCTGCCCCCTTCAATATAACTTTACGCGTTCATGAACCTTGACACGCGAACGCAAAGGCTTAAACTTGCCTACACTGCTGTTGCATTTTCTGCAACAGTCAAGTCCCAAAAATCCTTCCGTTGATCACCTGGAATCACCCCGAGGCCCCCGGGACCTCAACCAAAAACACCAACCTGCTCCAAAACATCATACAAACTTGTTCCAATCATAAAAACACATACAACAACACAAGAATCATCAAATTACCACGGATTCAAGCCTAAATTTAACTAAAACTTTCGAAACTCACACTTGATCAAAAACCCGACTAAACGACGTCCGAATGACCTGAAAATTTGCAGACATATCCAAAATCACCTAACGAAGCTACTTCAACTCTCAGAATCCCATTCTGACCCTCGGATCAAAATCTCACCTATCGACCGGAATCTGCCAAAATTTAAACTTCGCCAATTCAAGCCTAATTCTACACCGAACCTCCAAATTCAATTCCGATCACTCTCCTAAGTCACAAATCATCCCCCGAAGCTAACCGAACCAACAGAACTCACATACGATCCCTCTAACTACATAGTCAACATCCGGTTGACTTTGCCACAACAAGCTTCCTTCTAAGAAGCTAAGTGCCTCATTTCCAGCTAAAATCAATCCAACTCTATCCGATCAACTCAAACACTAATATAAAATCATAGAAGAACATAATATGGGGGAAACGGGGCAGTAACTCATGTGACAACGGGGTGGATCGTCACAGCTTTGTTGTGGCTTAGCCCTTCCGGTGGCAGCTCGTCTTCATAGAAAGTGATTTTGTGGATATCCAATACTTGCCCTACCATGTTCGCCATTTCTCCTCCAGTTATGTTGTTGGGTACATATGACTCACTCAGTATCTTCAACAAGGCATTCTTATGTGCATCGGAGCTTTGCAGCAGAGCTAGGATGGAGATTTGTGCCAGTGTTTTATTCAGTTGATCAACGATTGAGTACTCGTTTTCCTGTATCTTCCTCCAGAGATCATCAAGCCCAGTTTCAATAGGCCGTCCAGAGGCCTGATTACTTGATTCGGCTAAATGCTCCGGAGTATAAACCCTGCCGGTTCTTGTCATACCCTGCGCCGCAACTGCTTCTCCGGTTTTGGCTTTTCCTTTTCTCCTTGCCTCGGCTGTGTAGTCCCAGGGGATGGTCTTCGTATAGAATGGCGCTATGGCTAACATTGCCACTGTGATGGGTACCCTTGCTTTGGAAGGTAACACAGCAACTTCAAATGGCATAGGTGTCTTTGGGGACCCAAACTTGACCTCAATTGGTCCTGGCGTCTTTGCAGAAGAAGGTGCTTCAAACTCGAGTGGTACGGACATGTTCACTTCAGCATCTCCAGAAGGCTGGATCTGGACTACAATCGGATTAAGTGTGAGTGTCGGTTTCTTTGGCTCGTCACCTTCAGTGATTAATCCGATCGATACTTTAGGGTCCCAATCATCTTCTATCTTAATCATGTGAACACCTCCATCCTTGTGGTCTGGTAGAGGGTTGTTGCGGACTTCGTAGTGGGCTCCTTTTCCATGATGATCTTGTTGTCAATCAGAGCCTGGATCTTATCCTTTAGAGAGCGGCACTCATCAATGGTATGCCCCTTCATGTCGGAATGGTATGCACAGGTTTTGTTTGGGTTTATCCATTGGGAAGAATTTTTTGGAGTTATGACAGGGATAGGGGTGATGTAACCAGCAGCTTTAAGCCTTTCATACAGCTGGTCGATTGGTTCAGAAATGGTGGTGTATTATTTGGGAGGTCTGTGGTCGAAGTTTGGTCGGGGTCTAGGGAAATTTTGGCGAGGTGATTGATAGTGAGCTTGTTGGGTGTTGTAGGCTTGGTAGACGTGTGCGGGTTGGGAGTATTTGGGTGATGTGGGCTGGTATGCGGGAGGTGGAGGTGATTGGTAAGTAGGCGGTGGAGCCTGATAAGCGGGCGAGGGTGCTTGGTAATTTAGGGTAGGCTGATATGTGAGTAGAGGTAATGGATAGGTTTGGGTATTTGATTGGCGATTTTTCCTATGTGAAACCATCACGGCACCCACATCCCTTTTCTTGGATATGCCACCAGACTGTAGAGCCTTGTTGGTAGCCTGCAATGCTTCAAAGTTAGTGACCATACCACTTTTAATGCCTTCCTCGATCCTCTCCCCTAGTTTGATGATATCGGAAAATTTCTGTCCTTCGATCAACATCAACCTCTCATAATACTGTGGGTCTTGAGCACGAATGAAAAACCTGTTCAGTTGTTCTTCTTCTAAGGTCGGCCTAACCTTAGCGACTTCTGATCTCCAACGAGTAGCATACTCGCGGAATGTCTCCGTGTGTTTCTTCTTTAAATTCTGGATGTAGAACACATCTGGTGCATTCTCTGTGTTGAACCTGAATCTGTCCATGAAATCGGATGCCATATTTACCCAATTCATCCACTTCTTCGGGTCTTGGCTAATGTACCAAGATAGTGCATCCCCTTTCAAACTTTTCATAAAGAGCTTCATGCGAATCTTTTCATCCTTTCCTACTCCAACTAGTTTGTCGCAGTAGGTCCTTAGATGAACTCTGGGATCCCCAGTGCCATCGAACATCTCAAACTTGGGAGGTTTGTACCCCTCGAGCAGTTCGACATCTGGTTGAATGAAAAGGTCTTCATAATTCAGTCCTTCAATCCCCTTGATTCCTTCAACACCCTAAACTCTGCTAGTTAGTTTCTTGAGTTCTGCGGCCATATTCTAGATAAGAGAGTCTTTGTTATCAGTCTCGGGTGTGCTTGGAATGGGTTGAGTAGGATGCGACACAGTTTCCACATAAATAGGGTTATTGTGATGAGGGTAAGAATGGTCATTTGTGGAGTTTAGTGGTTCGGGGATGAGCAATGGGGTGTTACTTGAAGTGTGGCATATGCTGCAGAGGTGATAGGGAGCGGGTTGTTTTTGTGATTTCGAGATGTTTGGAGGAGGTGTGGGGTTTTGAGTGTTGGGAAAGTTGACATCTGGGGTAGTAAGGGAAAACGACAAGCTTGCCAAATTCTGAACTTGGTCCAGTTCTTCTTGAAATTTCAATAACTTTTGTTCAAGCTGGAAGGCACTTTCCTTGGAAACCTGAATACCCTGAGAAGTCTCTACCCTTTCAACCGAACTCTCCTTCCTGATGTTGCTCAAATCTTCCATTTTTTCCTTGTTCTTGTTTCTGATAGGACTCGTAAGAGGAGGAGGTGGAGGGCCCTTGGATCTCGTGGAGTAAGATGATGATGCCATAATGCATGAACTAACCTTTGGGGTAGGGGAATAAAACAAAAAGTAAAACAAAAAGGTAACAAGTTAGTGTGGATCATGAGGAGAAAAACATTGCAATATTTAAACACATAGTGCACGAATATAAATCGTTTCTTAATTTGGGAGTCTCGTTGTGCCCGAGGTAGGCCTAGCGACAAGTTGATTTGGAGAACTTATAATGCTAAATGCCTCATTTTATTGATAAAAATAAGACAAATCCCAAAATGAAAATAAAATGTCACTAATGGCCATTGGCCTTATTACATTAAAGCAAAGGAAAGACTCCTAACTACTTTGTCCCAGAGGGACCTTCCCCAGACTCGGCATCTCTAGCTCTATCAAACAGCTTCACCAGCTCACGCAGTCCCAGTAGAAAGTAGGCTCTAGCCAAGTGTCCTTCTTCATTTCCTTCAGCATTCTGACAATTTTCAATCCTCCGGATGAACTTACTTTCTAGCTCCACTAAACCACGTTCCAAATACCCCAATCGCTTGTTGGCATTGATAGCCATATCTTTCCAATCTTCAATCAGCTTTTGATGGGCTTCTTGAATTTCTTGGTGCTCGCTTTCACATTCCCGAATCCTCTTGTGCAATTGACTGTACTTAACCTATATCCCAGCCTTTTCGTCGATGACCCTGTAACCTCGAACAAACCCGGGTTGTCCTAACCCACCATGATCTTCTTCCAACCAACTCGGATAGTATGGAGTATAACCAGCATGGTACCTTTCTGGCTCTATGGAGTACTTTCCCAAGATGATTTTACAATGCCATATGTTTTGAGCCTGACACTTGTATGGGCTATCATCGTCTTGAAAGTCGGCCCTGAAGTGGCTCATTTTATAGAACTTTGGTATGACCTACTTTCTTCATGCCTGTCTCATGACTTGAATAGGGACATAGGGATCAGTTCCTCTCAGACCAATGAGTGTAAGAAATGGTACGTCCCGAGATCGGACGATCAATTCTTCAGTAGGGAACCATTCGAACATCCATAGCACTTTGTCTTCTTTCAGATTTTCAAACAAATCTACCCACCCTTTAGCATCTTCTGGCTGAGCAAATATGTTAGGAATATAATTCATCCGTTTTGGTTGATGGAAGGTGATATGATCATTCCAGTCTCTGCGTAGAATCTCTTGGTGATATTCACCCCTTTGGAGGTGCTCTATGAGCCAAAGTTGGAGCAGTAAGTTACAACCCTCAAAGTGTTTGGCCCCTTGTTGACATTTTTCTAGGGCTCGGTATATCTCCACAATGATCATAGGTACTATGCTAAAAAGCTGCCTGCCAATTCCTTTCATCAAAGTCTTGGTGACCATGGCCAGTCTGGTATGGATTCTAGACTTCTTCATAGGAAACACTATCATCCCCGAAAAGCAGAACATAAAAACGAAGACTCTTCTGTGGATATGCCCCAATGATGTGAGGGTGAATTCATCTGGGTAAGTGCAGTAGGACTTGCTATGGCCATACCTCTCGTATAGATAGTCAAAAGGAATGTAGGAATCCTTCAAATAGATCAAGTATGTGTTCTTCTTTAGCCCCATAATTTTGAGAAGACCCCTACCCTTGCGATTTTCTGGCATAAGCAAACCCGGATGATAGTACCTTAAGCGGAACACAGATCTGTCGGCATCCCAGAATAAAGTTGCAGCCTCTATGATTTTGTTGTCGGGTCGGATTTCCAAAAGAGAAGACAAATTTCCCAAATATTTGCAGACGAGGGTCTGATCACTGGAGTGAAGTCCTTCCCACCAGCTTAGCAACCTTGGGTGGATGTTTGTTACAATGCCGAATCTGGGGACTTCGTGCCTCATTTTCTGCAAAACAAAGTGTTAGACCCTTACCCCCGCCGGACTCAACTATTTAAACCAATAATTAGCATTAAAGCATTTAGTTTTCAAAATAAATGCACAGAACGTGGTGATGTCCGTTTGGGTTTCAAGGAAACCTGGTGGACTTTGGACAAGGCTATCTTAAAGAGTCGTTATGTGGACAACATAACTGACTCGGCTAGGTTTGATAGTGATGCATGCACAATTTAAATAGAGTAAGGTTTCCATGGGATGTTAGATCGGTACGCTTGAGAGGAAAACTCAAGAGGGAAAGGCAAGGAACCATCTACTGCACCGTTGATCGATTGGTTTTACCGTAAATACGCCTTTGCCAAATTTAGGCGGTGTAATATTGGAAGGGCGCAACAACTCATTATAAGCGTTGCTATGGTATTTTGTTTGGCACGAGTGGAATGTGATGTGGAAGATTCAATTTACAAGAATGAAACAAGTTGTCATGTATTTGCACATTCATAAAGTAATGATTACAATAATTGCTCATAATTACAACAGTATTGAAGGGAAGCGGTAAAAGCGTTAAAGAAAAGAAAACAAAGAGCCAAGTTAGTTTCGAAGTAGAAGAGAGATAAAGACGTTAAATAAAGGTAATAAAGAAGCAATAAAGCCACAAATAACATGAAATAGTAAAAGCCTAGAGAATATCCCCAGCAGAGTCGTCATGCTATCAATGCCCCCCTTTTTCTTTAAAGGCAAAATCGGGTTTACGACATTTGGGAGGACAACTCTTTTTCCTTTTTGGGAATTGGAGTTTTGGAGTTTGAAGAGTCTCCACCTAATGATTAAGTGCATTAGGACACTAAGAAGGGTTTGATTTTGAAGAATCAGAGTTTGGGTAAGGGCTAGAAATTATCTCGAGGGGAAGGTGTTAGGCACCCCTCAAGATCTACTAGTGTGGTTCCCGGCCATGTTATAATTGTGACTTCACGTAATCAAGTAAGCAATTAAGGCTCAAATAGAGGGGGTTTCTCACATAATATTGCAAGTAAATTGATTTTTTGAAGAAGGTAAAGAAGGCAGAGATTTAAGAAAAAAAAAACATTTGAACAAGTATGAACAAGTAAAGGGAAGGGGGTCCTAGGTTTATTTAAAATATGGATGACATCAATGCAATACCCGGTAATCACACCTCAAAGAGGGGCTACACGTGGTATTAGCGCACCGATCATCATATCCATATCTACCATTTCCCACCCTGTTAAGGTACTAAACACGGAAGGCTTTCGTTACTAACTGCATGCTATTACCCGCCCCGATCTTATCAGTCCCGGGGGCATTTGGGACTACTAGTCCTAAAGAGAAGGGGGTTGGGGTTTTTCAGAAGTTTAAGAAAAGGATAAAAATCTAGATGTCAAACAAAACATATAAATCAAATAGGGGGAGAAGCAAACAACATTTATGGTTCAAACAGGCCTCCTCACTTAAAGGCAAATACATAGCATGACTTAAAATACTGATTAGGTCTTTAAATAAACTTAACGTAGGAAGAGTGGCTGATTTATCACATATTTTCAGATAAGAAGTCTGAATTAGACCTGCCTGCTGGTTGTAATTATTAAGAATGGTATAGTTGATTAATAACCTACAGGTTTGCCTAGATGAGGCCTATGATCATGATATCTAACATTGCAAGAGGCATACTGATTTTAAAGAAAGATTACTGATTTTAGAGACAAGCAAATGTTCTCCAGATTTTAAAACGACTTTATCACTGGTTTTAGACTTGTAAACGAGATAGACGATTCAGGTTTAGTTAGTTATTCCTATAGGCATGTGTTTTTAAGCGTGATTGACTTTAAAACGTTTGTAAAAGTGCAAGAGTCCTATAGGCATGGTATCTAGAGTGCATTTTTGTTATTTTAACCTATAGACTGTTTGCCTAATGTGTATATTCAAATGTGAATAAACTTATAGGCATGGTCTCTATATGCATATGACATACTTATAGGCAAGATTTCTGTATGCGTAATGAAATGACTTATAGAAAGTTTTTTTAAATGTATAATGAAATGACCTATAGGCAGGATATCTATATGCAGATGTGAATAAACTTATAGGCATGATTTCTAATTGCGTAATGAGATGACTTATATGCAGGATTTCTAAATGTTTGATGAAAAATGACCTATAGGCAGGATATCTATATGCATATGTGAATAAACTTATAGGCATGATTTCTAATTGCGTAATGAGATGACTTATAGACATGATTTATAAATGTATAGTAAAATGATTTATAGGCAGGATATCTATATGCAGATACATAAACAAAGATGATGTGATTGCAAAAATAAAACCTAAAGCAGGATATCTACCCCACATGCATAACATGAGAGACCCTCCCCATTTTTTACTATACACCTTATAGTTATTACAAACTATTACAACTTGAATGAATCCAGAAAAGTAAATTACATCAGAAATTAAAAATCCAACCAAGGAGAGCCTAATTCAGAC
This sequence comes from Nicotiana glauca, assembly GCA_026770625.1. Classification (NCBI taxonomy): domain Eukaryota; kingdom Viridiplantae; phylum Streptophyta; class Magnoliopsida; order Solanales; family Solanaceae; genus Nicotiana; species Nicotiana glauca. Next base: position 33,502 of record MU779728.1, on the reverse strand, counting down.
TCCTAGTCTGACATATGGAATAAACCGACTTCCAAAGACCAAATTCTCCAAAAGCCTTTCTCTTATTTGGGATGAGTCAAAGTTATAAGGAGCTTCAAGAACACCAGGCAGTGCTTACACCCCAAATATCATTACAAAATTATGGTGCAGTGTGGAAGGGCCAACCCTCAAATGTCCAAGTTCAGAGGGAACTCAAGGTCCCAAGGCAAGGCTCATACGAGGAGGCAGAACTTAGAGGTTAGGAGTAAATGTAAGTGCAATAGAGGGGAAATAGGGAAGGCCATGGCAGGTTGGTGATCATGCCTAGCAATTGGGATGCTGACATACCCCTGACCAGCCTGTCATCTTTAAAATTGGAGAGTTAGGACATGTTAAAGGTCAGGTTCAGCCTGGACAGCAATTTGGATGCTGCCATGCTATACCTTAACTCGGCATACATAGGGGAATGGGGTATGGGGATTCATACTGGCAGCATGATACAAGGAAAGAGCAGGCAAAGGGGCATACCCAGCAATGAGACATACTGGCACACCTTCCAGCCTACTTGGAGGTCAGGGGGTCAAAACTTAGGTCATGGACAACTATTCTTATTGCCATGCCCTAAGTCCCCACTCACAAACACATAGGGGGTAATGGGATAGAGAGCAATTGTTCACAAGGACGAGAAGCAGGTAGTAGAATATAGGCACGTTAAGTTAGATGTTTAACTTTACAAAGAAAAGAAAATATACATGGATACAATGACTGTAAATAAACACATTGGGGTAATGCTGAAAATTAAGTTAGGATATACCAGTTTCAAAGACACAAGTAAAGAGAAGCAGTAGCCTCGTAGAAGCCAAAGTGCAGACAAGAAGCAAGAATACTCTAAGTATAAGTTCAGAAGAAAATTGTGATTGTGTAGTTTGAAGTGTGTTTAATCGTGTGTGATTGTTAAAAATCGTCCCTTGTGTTAAAGAGTTATGTATTTATAGTGTGAAAGCCATGAGAAAATAAGGTAAGAAAATAATAGAAGCCTGATTGTGAATCAATTGCATAAGACTCCCCTTAATTAAGGGATTCAAATTCAAAATTACACACTAATTAAGGAAAGAAATTAAACAAACCTTTTGTGAAAAGTAGCAAATTAGAGGCAAGTACATGGAAGTTATTTAAAGACAGGGTCTTGACAGTATACGGTTTATGCAAATAAGGCAACAGAATCAATTGACAGCCAGTAAATCACAAAGGTATGAAATTTGGTATGAATGAACCAAGTCAAAAAAAAAATAAAGAAGGGTTTTACCTAAGCCAAATCATCCAGGGAATCAGTAAAAGATGGAAGGAAAATCAATCAAGCTATATTCAGAAGGAGGTTTACGCTAATTGCAAATTTAAAGACCAATTAGAGGGAAATTCATCATATATAAGGATCATGTGAGTATGAAAAAAGACTGTCGTGTAAATCAACATAAAAATACAGTAGCAGAGTTTATCAAAAGTCGGATTCATATGAAACTCTGAAATTATGCTAAAAGAGTTGGGGGTTTTGAAATAAGAATCCTAGTTCAGGAAAATCACAAAAAGAGAGCAAGCAATTGGATCAAAACATGTATAGCAAAGCAATATGCAATCACAGTAGAAGGATTCAAAGCACACAATGGCAAATACTGATAAGAACAATAGGAGAAACATGCTTAGAAGAACCCTAAACAAGGCTCAGTAGAAGGCAGACAAAGAACCATAAGAACTTAGCAAGGAAAATATAGTAGAAAAACACAAGAATCGCCGGAAAAGGTATAGAAAAAAAGCATATAGGAAAACATAGTACAATAAACATATAAGAACATGATAAAATACAGTAGAAAAATCTACAAGATAATAATATAGAAAACACAGTAAGGGAAGCATACCAAAGATGATATGAGAACACAACAAAGGCAAACACAAAGAAGAAAAATCATAAAAACTCTTAAACATTTTCCAGAAAACCCTAAATCGGGAAAGAAGGTTTTTGAAAGTAATTTTCAAAGCAAAATTTAGGGAAATCATTTAAAAGCTCAAGTATAGCATAGATACACAACGGATCTAAAAGAATCGGAGAAAACCTCGAAAGGTTAGGGTTTCAGAGGAACCCTAGGATGAGAAAGGCTTAGAAAAGGTTCGATCTAAGCCGGATAAGGTCGGAATCAGACTCAGGAGGCTAGGATATGCCGGAGTAAGGCCGAAGATGGCCGGAAACCTTGAATCGGCGAAGGTATGGGTGAAGACCTTCGAGGTCTGGTCTCGAACCTTCAAGTATCAGGCACATGAGGATAATAGGAGGTGAGTATATGTCATCCATGGCCTGAGAAGCCATAGATTCCGGCGAGGTTGTGGTAGAAGATGGTGAAAGGCGGCTAGGGTCAACGAATATTTGAGAGAGTTTGAGAGAGAGTGGAGTATTCAAAGGTGGCTGCGTGGTTGAAATGAGGGATTTAGGTTAGGGTTGGGGGATTAAAAAAGGTAAGGAGTGATTGTGGTCGTTGATCAGGTTGATCAACGACCTAGATTAAAAGGGGTTTGGGTCGGGTAATTTTAAACAGTTTAAATGGAATTGGGTTGGTCCGAAATTGGGTCAATTAGTGGGTTAATTTAGGCTATAATTGAAATACCAAATGGGTTGCAATTGGAATGAAATGAGGTCAGTTTTTAAATAGCAGTTTTACCCTTTTTATTTTAAAAAAATAGTAAAAATAATTTTAAAATCAAATTAAAAGTACTGAACCAATTTATAATGTATAAATATTAATTTAAAAATATTGGGACCAATTTCATAATTATGAAATGCTATAATTCTTAAAATAGGCTAAAGTTGCAATTACATGCAATTTATCTTTTAAAATACTAAATAAGTTGTACAAAATGTACAAAAATTACCTTAACTATATTTTGGTGTAAATATGGGAATAAAATAAATTATTCACGTAAATGATAAATTTGGAAATAATTACTGATTTTTTTGTACTGCGAAAATGGATAATAAGTTGATTTAAAAATCTTTAAAAATTAGGAAAAATACCAAAACTCTTGGGCATGCTTATATATGCATACACGTGCTATTTTGAAAGTATTTTGATTATAAAAAATACATAGGGAAAAATTCTGTATCATCAGGGGCTAGTTCCAAAACGATTCTACACGATCAAAAGCGACAACAGAAAAAAGGTACAAAAGGAATAATGCTTTAAAAGTCTTCTCATATTACATGCGCGAAAAAGCATTCTCCACCTACAGGCATGCCCTACATATACCAAAAACAAAGCTACAAATCGGTGGAATCTATATTATGTGCCAAAGGGCTACAACTTGTCAAACTTTCCCTCTGTAACGCCAACTAGAAGTGATCGAGCGTCACACTCGTCCACCCTTGCTCGAGCCAATTCCTCCGAGAGAATGAAGCCCCTCGCACTGACCTCCTCGAGTACCTCTCTTTGGGATCGACATCGAACATATTCATCAATCCTCTTCCCACGATCGAGGGCTCGCTTCAACTCGAATTGAGCGTCAGCAACATCCTTTATGCAAATCGCCATCTCACGATCAACCCTGCTTCAGCTTAATGTCGCTTCCGCCCGGGCATCGATTATCTCGGCTCTGACCTTCGAGAGATCAGACTCAAGTCTCTCGATCATATCCGCCTGAACTTTGGCATTGTCGCGGGTCAAGTTGAGTTGGACCTCGAAGGCAGGGACCTTAGCCGAGGCGCTCATCTCCTCTAGAGCTTGAGCTTGCACTTGAGCCCTTAGCTCCTCGCAAGTGGACCTGACGTGATTTATATCACCTTTAAGGTACTCCAAGGCCTCTACCTTTTTCTATAACTGATACGGCAAGAGGAAATTAGCCTTAAGGTTAGAAAGAAGGTAAGCACATACTACAGGAAATTACTTGCTCCATCAAATAGCTCTCATAGTTAGAGCTCTGGTACGCCTTATATCGCCAATGATGCAGCTCAACTTCCTTCTCCTTGCAAAGAAGCCTAAGGGATTCTCCCTCATTCAGAATTCTCTAAAACTTGGCCCCTTGATGGAGCAGCTCAGACTTAAGCCTATCACAGCCCTGCAGGGAAAGATTCAATGAGAGGAGGAAGACACGGGATACAAAGAAATTGTGCACGAACTCACCACAAAGTGAAGACGATGGAATTCCTCCCAATCGGAACACGCTCCTGTCGATCCTGACCCTATGACCCCAGAAGGGCCATCCCCGGGCACGACATGTTCGCTTAAAGGAGTCGTTGGCTGGGAATCAAGCGCTCCAGGAACAGTAGACTTGGGCGATGGCCCGACCTCAAAAATACGAGCCTGACCAGCACTGCTAAAGGCTCCGCCACACTGCGGGCTCTGATCCCTCTTATTACTGACATCTCTCGGCCTGGAGGCCAATGACTCTATCTCCTCTTTGGAAAAGCTTTGCCTCGCCCCAAGGAACAACCTGATATCTGCAAATGGCAAAACCAGTACAAACGGGATGGGAAAGTATTACCTCGGGTACATGGCAGCAGGGCCAAAGCAACATGCACACATACCTTGATATTTCGCTCCCTACCTGAAGCGAAACACGGCTCGACACCTGCGCTCGTCGCAAGACGAATGGGTCACCAGCCTTCGAACCCAGCCGAGCAGATCGTGGACTTCACCCGGCATCCACGAAGTTGCTACAAAAGGGAGATAACAATGTTATTTAGCTGATTTTCACTATGAGGAAATTCTAAAAAGAGAGACAAAGTGCCTCACTCACGTGCTTGATTCCACCCTTTGGGAAATGAAAAAAACTCCATAGGAATAATATCGGTCGTCCGAACTCGGACAAACCAACTGACCCACTCTCGGTCTCCGCCCTCCTCATCGTCAACAACAAAGGGCATGGACAAATGACCCCTTAGGGTTAGCAGGCCTCGGTGATTAAAAGACTTATATAGCCTGATGAGATGATCAACCATGAACTCGAGCTCGGCTTTCTCCACGAAGAATCTTATCATCAACACTGTTCGCCAAAACGACGGATGAATCTACGCTAGGGTAACCTGATACTTCAAGTAAAATGCAAGCACAACCCTATCATGGGGACCACATGCAAAAGCGTATAGGTGCACACTCAAGAACCCATCAGCGGAGTTCGCGATGCCTTCATCTGGGGATGGCGCCTGCAACATTACCCCCTCGCTCCACCCGCAGTATCACCTCGCCATCTCCAGATGTTCCTCTCTTATCAAGGACATCGTCTCCAGAGCAAAATCATTCGACTCTCGAGCGCCGGGAACAGCACTCTTCGCTCTTTGCCATGCCGGTCCCGAAGTGGTTTCCATGACTATGGTAAAACTGACAAAATAAAGCGAGGGCGAGCGCCAACACTTTTTGCACCTAAAGAGATAAGGAGCCCTATGCCGAAACAGAAGTACAGCTACTCAAAAATAATGAAGTCTCGCAAAAGAGCCGAAGCCGCCCCACTTATATGCAAGAAGCACCGGCGAGTCACTTGCTCGAGGTAAGATCCAAAAAGCCAACGGCCTCGATACAAATTGACGGGTTGATACCCGATCCAGAAAACATCCTCCAACAAAAGTCAAGACTCGAGGGGCCACATGTATTATCTCCATGCTTGAGGCAGCACTCCGCATCTGGAGCCCCTGGCCCCAAGAAACAGGGCCTCGATAAGCTCCAAAATGCTGGTACTAGACACAAGACAAGTACCTGGTCTCATGACCCCCTCTCCCTAAGAAGAGGAGCAAACCCCGGAAGCTCGTGTCACCAAAGCTCCATGAGGGCCCAACGAAGAGCCCAAACACAGGCAAACTCCTCGGTAGAAGCCAACCTTATACATTCTAGAATAGTTGTCTACCTCAAGATCGATAGGGACACTCGGGTGCCCAAGGGCAACCTTTATTTGGAATAACGTTCATGGAGGCCCCGGAATTCGACGCAAGATCTCCATACAATTTAGCAGGCCTCGATAGCTCGGACTAATCGGATCGGTCCACCGTTAATCCAAAATATGACAATAAGGTCAGGGGAGAGCTATGTCGATCGGCTGGAGACCGAGACGAACTCTCACAACAGATGACGACGACCAACAAACAAAAGAACATATTCGAAGAGTCCAGAAGGGCGTAAGAACATACAGATATAAAACAAAGTAAAGGAAGTAGAAGTTAGCAAAATAAATTCTTATTTATGAAAGATTTGTATACAATAGCCTCCGAGGGGTCATGACATATGATTACAAAAGCCACCCTCCTCGGGTGCGCGACCTTAAAGGAAATATCTCCCAGAGCGCCCTCGGAAGCCCTGTCTCAGCTGTCCACTTTGACATCCCAAAAAAGATGAACCAGGGAGCAGTGAAGGATGAAAAAATGCAACAGCTCTCCAAAGCTCGAGGACCCTCTTTGGACAAGGAAGCCACGGAGAGACAACAGATCGAACAACCCTCAATCCCGCTTGCAGGGCTACTTTGAATCCACTTCTTGGATCGACAAGCCGTGCAATCCCCCGGCTCGGGGTGGAGTTCCACATAGAGCCGAGGTATGAAGGTGAGCAGCGGTGGATATTCTGAGCCCCATTTTGAGAAGCGGTGCATAATCTGAATGACTACCTACATAGGAGGGAGATCAATCCCCCGTCCATCATCACCTCGGGCCAATGGCAGCAGAAAGGGCCAGCATACCGACGATCACAGTGGTGACATCCAAATCCACTACTAAAAAGTAATAGACGCAGTCGCATGCAATATAATTTACCCAACTATGACTCGGGGTCGAATCCCACTGAGAACAATGTGTAGGAGATTAGGCATGTAAGAAAATTATCGCTTATCGCGCAATGCCAAACACTAAGAATTTTGGTATGAAAAGTGTTTATACCTAAATGCAAATATGTAAAGTAACCTAGAAAGCAAGTAAAATGATCAATGGCTACAAGTATGGTTGCATCGGGAATTACACTCAAGTAACGATCCAATGTATTTCATGATTTTACAAATATGAGCGAGTTTATGTTAATTAGCCACGGATAATAATTCTTAATTAGCTTCTTCCGAAGACTAACAATACTTCCTAATTGAATTATCCCTAAAACAATTAGAAGATTAAGCACACCCGGAATGGCTACAAGTAGTTCAATCTATCCCTAGGTAGAATCTATAAAATGAGGGTTAACGCCTCAAGTTCTTGTTAATTAATCTTTCCCAACCCCAAATTATCTTTTCCAAAATCAATTCGGAGTTCATGGGCGAGTCCTAGGGTTAGCTAATCCCTTTGGAAACATTAAAGAATAAGAATAATTAAAGTAACAATAACTCACTTCATAAATATATAAAAATCATTCAATACATAAGCACAACAACGTATTTAATCCACACTTTAAACATGAATATTTCCATAAACAAGATTTAAGTGTTGAATAAAATACTACACACTTAGATATACAATACAAAGCAAGGAAATGAAGAAATAAACATAAATGGGTAAGAAACTCTTAACCACAAGCTTCAATCTTCAAAACCAAAGTGTGTGTGCAAGAACCCTAGATTCCAACTTGTTCTCTCTAGTCTATGAGGATTGAAACTTAGCCAAAGATCCCTAAAATATCTGCTTGGTCGTGTATAAAAATGGTTAGGGGATTACAAACGTGAAATTCCATTTTTGCCCAAAACTGCCCAGAAAATACACTATGCGTTCGCACTAGTTCAACCGCGTTCGCAGAGAATGATTTCTCTCAGCTATGCGATCGCATATCTAGCTCTGCGTTCGCACAGGTCTATTGACCATCCGCTGACCAAGCTTTCTTCTTTGTGTTCGCACCACTATCCCTGCGTTCGTACTGCTTTACTATTCTTGACTTATGCGATCGCATACAATATATTGCGATCGCATAGTATAATAATTGGGCAGACTTTATTTTTCCATTTTAACTCCTTTTTGACTTGTTTTTACTTGGTTTCTTCACTAGTACTTTTAAATCACATACAGCCTGTAAAATAGAAGTAAATGGCATTAAATACACAATTTTATCACTCAAACATAGCAAAAGTATAGATTTAAAGACAAGATAAGTTGGTAAAATACCAACTTATCAAACCCCCAAACTTAAACTATAGCTTGTCCTCAAGCAATGAAAGAAACAAAATCTCCTCCCAAGTATTCAACTCAACATTGCATCCTTAACATGCTAAGCCAAAAAGGTCTACTCTAAGCACAAATGCATGACTTTGGTTGGTACCAACAATTAATCCAAAGCATATGAATCACAAACTTCTCACAAATTTTATTTCAATTCAAGTGCTCAAACACTACATTAATCAAAGTAGCAACCAAGTCATGACACTAAAGATTTAAAATTTGCCTCTCTATCACTTATTGTTTTCCCTCGCTCATTTCTCCCAATTGAAAATGGGTCACAACTTGAATTTCATGTGCCCTCACACTTTAAGAGAGATTCCCAAACTCATAAATTGCAATTCAAAACGTAAATGGGATGTCAAATAGAAAGAATTTACTCTCACTCTCTCAAAGATGTTCAAATGCACAAAAGTGGTTCCATAGGCTTGCCCTTCATGTATTTCTCCACTAATGTAGACAACTTGGTTCAAAATCATTTAGGACTTAAAGGGTTGTAGTTTAGTCTTTTGGTTAAGGTAAGGCATAATTTGGTAAGAATGACTCAAACCCTCCCTAAGCACTACACTTTTTCAACAATCAAAGTCTACTTCCTTCGAGAATTTTTCCACCCTTTCTTCTCTTTTTTTTTAATATATCACCTAGTCTTCCATTTATTCAAACTTTCTCTTCTTTTTTTTTATAACACTTTTCACTTTTTTTTTTGAGAAGCCTCCATATCACAACTTTTCCAAGCTCCACTCCCAAACTTAGGCTTTTAGCCTATTTTCATACTTTACATTACTTAGGGAGGTACGATGCCACAAGAGTGGCTTGTAACATGGTTGCCAAAGAAAAAGTAAGAAGGCTCAAAAGGGTTGACTAGGAAAAATATGCAAGGGTTGGAATTTTAGGCACAATAATGGTACAAGGAAGGCCTAATATCATTTTTCAAACCAAGTTAATCTAGGATTTCGCCTTGAAGCACATTCCGGGCAAGTTCTAGACCACAAATAATGCAAAAGAACTTTCACAATTAAATCTCACCACACATGGCACATGAAAACTCAAATGGAATACAAATCCAAAATCCAATTAAAACCAATGAATCTCAAGGAAGTCACATGTAGCCCAAGAGGCTATTTAGTGAACCAAAGAGCCAAAATTAGAATCTAAAATTCACAACAAGGAATATTTACTTCAATCATTTTTCATTTTAAAGGTGAAAACTTCATATGCCAAAGTTTAAATTGTGTTGGTACCAAACAAGCCACATATTGGTTTATGGACAAAAGACTAAACCCAATGACCACTTTATTCACAACTAGCTACTAAACTAAATAAATAAAAAGAAAAATATATTCACTTTCTAGAAAAAAAATAAAGAAAAACTACACAAGACTAATTGCCTTAAGAAAGTTGTCTATCTATCCATCATCGGAAAAAGTCGACAAAAATTTTCTACAATTACTCGGTTCAAAAAGAAAATTGGCATCCTTGGAAAAAGAACCGTGGTATAAAGAAAACCAAGGATATTGCCACCAACATAAAAAAAAATTAAAGAAGATAATAACAAACATTAAGAAGTTAAAGCAACTAAAACATCATATATATAAAATTTAAGAAATTAAGAAGCTAATAAACATACTAATATAACACATGACATGAAAATATACTAAAAACAATATGAAAACAACTACAATACTAATCCGTCATAACAACAGTTAATAACCACAGTTATACAACAAGCCACCCCCAACAAAAGATATTGCATTGTCCCCAATGCAACTAAACATGGTAGAATAAAATGGTGGTAAGTGCTCCCTGAATACTGCATCACTCGGAGTCGGATGTGCTGGGAAACTTTAGCTCTGCACCTTCATCATCATCATCAAAAGAATCTTGTGAACCACATAGTGAGCTTAGCTTGTGTATCATCCTCGACAGGAACTTGCTTTTCTTCTTCTCGTGCTCCTTGAATTTCACCTGTCGCCTTTCAATCTTTCCTTGTCTCCTACTCAAGTCTTCTAACCTGGTCTTGATTCCCTTTTGCTCTTGCACTACATCATCCAAGGTCGGTGGCTTTTTTCTCGATGAACCCGACCTAGTCGAAGTGCCCTCACAAGATGGACCTGAGGGAAGACCTGCAACAAGTTGTCAAATGTGGGTGTCAACACCATATATCTGCTAGGAAATATGGCGCATGGTGTGAGGGCCTGACTGGAGTGGTCCCATGGGGTCATGTGATGGGTCATGAGATCCTGCTGTAGCTGTGGGGTCACCTCCGGGTCCCTCGGCCGAACCGTCAAACTACCCAAACGAAGGAGATAGCACATCAATCCTTCTCTTCTTCTTCTTGCCAGATGCCCCTCGGTGAAGAAATGGATAAATTGCTACGGCAGGGTCCTTCTCAACATCATTTGGGTCTGTAGGCACATCAGCAGCATAGCATAATTGAGTGATCAACGAACGGAAGAATAAGCTTCTAGTCCTTCTGTTGCAAGCTTTCTCTATTTCATTCACAATGTGCTGGCCCACATTTACAGGCAAGCCATCTAGAATAGCAGCAATCATCAATGCCTTTTTAGGCATCACTTCAGTCTCATTTCTTGATGGCACAACCCTTACTCAGATAAGGGATAGCCAAATCTTGGCCTCCCCAGTGAATTCATGCGAATCAACCCCTTTATGAACCTTTACCCAAGTCAGCTGCACCCCATTGTGATGTTTTTCTACTAGCCATTCTGTTCCTCTCTCTTCCTACAGCTCGGTATACCTCATCATCAACATTTGGAAGCCCATAGTGTGCATTTATCACCTCGGGGCCAAAGTTAACCCGCTTTCCTCTAACAAAAGTGAATAGATCCCCCCGGAAGTTAGTCATCATGGTATTTGCATAAAATTCGTGAACTATTGTGTAGTTCGCCTTGACTGGTTCAGGCGCAAAGCATATCCATCCATTGTCGGTCAGTCTTTGGAAAAAGTTCGGCATTTTGTCTTCAACAGTGTCCAAACGGATGCCTCATTCTTTGAAAATGCTCTTTGACATGATCTTGTCATAATTCCTTTCACACTCAACTGCCATGAATCTTGTCGCATCAAAATACTCTTCTTCCGGAGCAGGGAGGGCATATTCTTGCACATTTTCATAATTTTCCGAGGCCATTTTATGCACAAAGTACCTACAAATAGAGACCAAATGTTAAACGCTTGAATGAGTACTTTATACACTGTATTATAATGCATTTAGGCAAAGGTAAAGAGCAGAAAGTGTTCTGGTAAAAATCTACAAAGCCACTATTTTATCACTGCTGGGCTTAAAGTTATGCGATCGCATAGGCACTGTCGCAATCACATAGTGTAATTTTATGTTCTAGATTTCTAATGCTATGCGATCGCATAGACACTGTTGCGATCGTATAGTGCTATTTTTCCCAGTGCCATTTTTAGACCTATGCGATCACAGAATAGTCAATGCGATCGCATAGGGTCTTTCAGCCTCGCCCAGATTTTGTTCTTTTTGACATTTTCACAAATATGTTGTGAGCCCAATTTTGTGTGCTCAATTTTAGACCATTAAACCAAGGATTTCACCCAAAATTTTCTTCAAAATAATCACTCACTCTCAACCAAAATCACCCAACAAACACACAACAATTTCAAGTATCAATTTGCAACCTAATACTTAAAACTTTTAACCCTAAAAACTAATTAACAAAGAGTATTCTACAATTTCACAATTTATACAAACAAAAAGAAGAAAAGAAACAAAAATTATTGAGAGGAGAGTGAAAACATTCCATACCTTGAAAATGAAGATGAAATAATTGCAAGAGAATTGAGGAATTTTGGCACTTTGAATTATTGGGGCTTTAGGGATGAGAGGGGCTGTTGTTTGAACAAAATGGGGGTGGTTCACGTTTTTTCAGTAGCTAAAAAAATTTCCCTTACCCGACACTATGCGATCGCATGGCTCCATTGCGATCGCGTAGTGTAAATTTTTGGTTGACCGGTCAAAGCTTGCGATCGCATAGAGTCCAACTTACCTGCTTCAATGTGATTGCTTTGGGCTGGTGCGATCGCATAGTGCATTTTTCTGCTGCACTGCAATTTTTTCATCAGCTACTGGTTTTGGCCATTCGGGTCAATCCGACCTGCTCAAATTAACTCCAAAAAATCTAAAACTTGGAAGATTAGTCAAAAATAATATTCTAAGCTATTCTAAAAAATAAAATTTCAAAATTGACTAAAAATTTTTATGAACGATGGGTTGCCTCCCACCAAGCGCCGCATTTAACGTCGTGGCACGACGCAAGCAACTTTACCACTTTTCTCGCCACTTGGATGAGATGAACTGGGCACCTAGCTTTGAATCAAGCTTGTGACCACGAGCGATGGGGGTGGTAAGTTGATAATCAAGCCATTCCTTAAAATCTTCATTTTGCACTTCTTGGCTCGCATGTGAGGAATGTCATTTTGCTTTCTTGCTTCCTCAAACTGTAAAATGTATAGTTGTTGCCCTTTCTCCTCACAATTCCTCATTGGCTCGTGTAGTTCAATTTCCATATCACCACACAATTCTAACGTTGAAAATGCTTGGAATGAGACTTCAAACCTTCACTTTGCAATGTTTCTTGGATTTTGACATCCTCTTTTTCCCCCGGATTAGAGTCAATATCAACCACATTTGCATTTACACCGGTTAACTCAAATTCCATTTTTTTCTTGGCATCACTAACAATCATGGAGTCGGTTGGCGGATGTTCAATTCTTGAATCCTCATAGTAACGCTCACTTTCTTCCTCGGAATTGGACTCTTCTTGGCTTTCTTCCACACTCTCAAGTTGGTGGGCATAGTGAGCCTCAACCAATATTTGCATTTGATCCTCCAAAGTACGAATATGTTCATCATTGTGATCCAAGCTTTGTTTCAAGTCCTTGAGTGCAAAGTTGTGCTTCTCCTCATTTTCAAGAATGGTCTCCAACATGAGCATTATTTTCTCATTTTGAGCATTTGAGAGTTCTTCTTGGTTTTGATCAAGTGCCAAGGAAGGATTTTCAACTTCAATCTCCAAGGAAGGTTATTGGCTTTCATTCACTTCCGAGGCTTTTTGAACCCTTAAGGGTTCGATCATTTCATCCATTTGTTAGTGCAACCTTTCAAGTGCCAAGTCATTTGAAGACTAGTCTCCAAAAGTTCGCATTTTGCTCCTTTTTTCCTTCTTCAAGTAAACACTCCAACATAAGCTTGAACTCTTCATTTTTGCCATGCTCTACTTCTTCCATTTCCATAGCCCTATAATTCTCATAAAAAAGGTAGATTCATCATCGTAGGAGCTTGGGAAAGGGAAGGACGAATATGCACAATCATCCCAATGAACATTTTGAAAACCACACCTATCACAAATACTCCACTCATGGGTTTGAGATTGTGCGCACAATCCACCCCCGGGAGAATTTAAACAATGTTGCCACGAGTGTGGTCCTCCACAATAGGGACAAGGGTCATCAAAGTATGAACAACTACCATCAGTTCAATTTTCATTATACGATGCCATTTTTCAAAAATAAGAAAATAAACAAGAAAAATCGACCAAGGTAAGAAAAATTAATTACACAAATATTCACAAGTTTGGACCAAAGCACTTTCGCTTACTTCTCAAACAACCTAAACTACGCCAAATTGTTCCCCGGCAACGGCGCCAATTTTGGTGACGTCCAAATACACTACTAAAAAGTAATATACATGGTCGCATGCAATATAATTTACCCAACTATGAGTCGAGGTCGAATACCGCAGAGAACAATGTGTAGGCGATTAGGCATGTAAGAAAATTATCGCTTATCGCGCAATGCCAAACACTAAGAATTTTGGTTTGAAAAGTGTTTATACCTAAATGCGTAAATGTAAACTAACCTAGAAAGCAAGTAAAATGATCAATGGCTACAAGTATGATTGCATCGGGAATTACGCTCAAGTAACGATCCAATGTATTTCATGATTTTACAAATATGAGCGAGTTTATGTTAATTAGCCACGGATAATAATTCTTAATTAGCTTCTTCCGAAGACCAACAATACTTCCTAATTGAATTATCCCTAAAACAATTAGAAGATTAAGCACACCCGGAATGGCTACAAGTAGTTCAATCCTATCCCTAGGTAGAATCTATAAAATGAGGGTTAACGCCTCAAGTTCTTGTTAATTAATCTTTCCCAACCCCAAATTATCTTTTCCAAAATCAATTCGGAGTTCATGGGTGAGTCCTAGGGTTACCTAATCCCTTTAGAAACATTAAAGAACAAGAATAATTAAAGTAACAATAACTCAATTCATAAATATATAAAAATCATTCAATACATAAGCACAACAACGTATTTAATCCACACTTTAAACATGAATATTTCCATAAACAAGATTTAAGTGTTGAATAAAATACTACACACTTAGATATACAATACAAAGCAAGGAAATGAAGAAATAAACATAAATGGGTAAGAAACTCTTAACCACAAGCTTCAATCTTCAAAACCAAAGTGTGTGTGCAAGAACCCTAGCTTCCAACTTCTTCTCTCTAGTCTATGAGGACTGAAAATAAGCCAAATATCCCTAAAATATCTGCTTGGTCGTGTATAAAAATGGTTTGGGGATTATAAATGTGAAATTCCATTTTTGCCCAGAACTGCCCAGAAAATACACTATGCGTTCGCACTAGTTCAACCGCGATCACAGAGAATGATTTCTCTCAGCTATGCGATTGCATATGTAGCTCTGCGTTCGCACAGGTCTATTGACCATCCGCTGACCAGGCTTTCTTCTTTGTGTTCGCACCACTATCCCTGCTTTCGCGCAACTTTACTATTCTTGACTTATGCGATCGCATACAATATATTGCGATCGCACAATGTAATAACTAGGCAGACTTTATTTTTCCATTTTAGCTCCTTTTTGACTTGTTTTCACTTGGTTTCTTCACTAGTACTTCTAAATCACATACAACCTGTAAAATAGATGTAAATGGCATCAAATACACGATTTTATCACTCAAACATAGCAAAAGTATAGATTTAATGACAAGATAAGTTGGTAAAATACCAACTTATCACACAGCAATAACGGGACAACACGCCTATGTTCAACGAAGAGAGGCCTGGTAGAAGGCCATGACAAAGTCTAAAAGAACTCCTCCAAATACCCTTGAGATCGAAAGCTTCCATCATGATGTTCAAAGGTAAAAAGAGATGACGAGAAAGAAGATACAATCAAGCCGACGAAGACACTAGGATAGGAAAAACAATGCCAAAACACTCTAATTTATAGGAGATTGCGACACGTTCATCAAGGCTCTAGAAGATTGACCGACGAATGGAATTACTACTTCCTTGAAAAAATGAATCGATGGCAGTACTTTTGCCTTGAGGAGCAAAAATGATAGAGTACCAAGCAGGAATCCACGAGATATGCCATCTATCACAAAAGATTGTGCCACGATTTGCATCATCGATATGAAGTCCCCGAAATGAGCTCGAGGAGCCAAGTGTCAGAATCATTTCCCATCACTTCGATATGGGAAACGCGGAGGCTATCTGTATGCGGCAAAATCAGAAGACTTGATTTTTTACTATCAAGACATTTCGGAAGCTTGCCTGGAGACCCCGATGGTGGGAGGCTGCGATCGAGTTCTCAACCTCAAGGCTCGTTGAAGCCTGACTCAGAGGAAATGGGGGTCGAGGTCAGGACAGAAAGGGGAAGCCCCCTAGGCACATGGTTATGCCTGACAGGCCCGACCTACTTGGAGCCTACAAAGAGGCCTTGCATCAAGCCGTCCCATCTTCATACTCTTGTAATTAATACACATGTACCTATACCGAGTCCCCTCACCTATATAAGGGGGAATCACCATACCTTGTAAGGGACAGATGTTGCTCCACTTCTCCACAAATGCAATAATATCTCTCTCTCTTTCTTCTAAATTGTCTATCTTCATCGGCCTCGAGGTCGCCTTAACACTTTATCTTTTCTCACTTGTTCTCAATTATTTCGCTCAATATTGATAGTATAGAGCCTTGCTTAGCTATATTTTTGCATTTTATCCCCTTCCCAACTGCCCTCGATAGCTCGAGATAGGCTCGAAACCTCAGCCCGGAGGTATCTATTGGCTGACCATACGCCCGGGCAACAGCCCCCTACTGGTTCGATTACTGGCTTGCTTAACTCGCTTTTCGTCATTATACTTCACATTTTATCAATAACTGCCTTAACAAACTAGCTCGGGAATAGATCACGTATTTTTAGAATCCCATTTACAAATTTAATTGTTGTTACCATTTTCACGGTAAACCGTTTGGCGCCCACCGTGGGGCTAAAAATAATAGTGATTATTTTCTTTCTAGTTTCATCACTCGAACGCACGTTATCTTTCACACTTTTTCTTGCCCAAGATCTTTTGATTTTATGTTAATATCTAGCTCGGTAAGCAAAATCGAGAATGACAACCCCGCAAATCACAGAGAGGACATTATGGCCATTCTAACGGTTGGCGCGACACCATAGGACCCCGATAATGCATCTAGATCGGTTTAAGTGGATGCGGGCCTGTACGCCGCACAGTGGGGCAATGAAGTCTCGCGTACCAATAACGGCATACAACATGTTGACCAACAGGAAGCCCAAAAAATCCAGCCCAGGTAGAATAGGAAGTTAATCTTCATATTATTTTTGAAATGTTGCAGGAATGACACTTGGCTATCGCTCAGCTGTAGAGTCGCCCGGAGACTCCTAATGCGGCGCACCGGAAAAATCTCCTTATGTCGAGCCAGTACCCAAGAAATTGAGCAACAACGGACTATCAACCAACCCCATCGCAGTAAGGATGTTGGAAGACCTCATCGAAAGGATCGAATCATGCTCACGGAAGCTCTTACAGCAACAGTCTCCCAAAGATATGATCCCGGAACTCATTTCACAAAAGTTAGAAACGACGAATCTCCCTAGGTGTGACAGGACCTTGAACCCTTACGGGCGCATCACCACTTACGCATGCTCGTCCAGGGACAGTGACCTCTAAAATGTTGAACTCGAGCCTGTCCCGATAAGGATACTCGAAGAAACTCCCCCGAAAGAAACCATGATGTAGCGTCACTACCCGACACCTAACCTCGCGGATCAGCTCACCGTACCAGTACGGTCCTTCGTGGAAGCGTGCAACGGCGCCATCAAAATAATACCAAGAGGGCCCAATGCACCTGAGGTTAAACGAAGAATAAATAAAGTGTTAGGGGAAGCCGCACCCCGCTCCCCGAAAGAACGAATGAGACCGCTCCCGATTTCGAGCAGTTGGGCAACACAGGCTTTCGCCCAAAACCTAAATGAAGCATACCTGATGGCTCTAGGGCATTTCAAGAAAATCCTGGTCAGATGTCCGAACAAGGCCTGGTTGGATGCCCGCAACTGACACCAGTCCCGAATCAGGGCTGTAGACGACCGTATGGGAACCTCCTCGGGTTCTGTATATCCAGGCGGATTCCTGGCAAAGAAGCTGACACCAAGAGAATAGAGGCATCGTCTGTGTGCCACGAACAGAAGGAAAGAGTCGAGAAGCAATGTGCCTCGTAACAACGAGGCAGTAGCCCGAGAACAGCACCCTCGAGCAACCTCCAATAGTACCAGAATCAACAAGACACAGATGGCAAGGAAACCTCACCTGATGGAGTACAACTTCAACATTGTAATACCAAGCATCGTCATCACCATAAGCAAAGCTAGGAGTGTCTGACGGCTCGGACCTATTCAACAGAAACCCCTCCAAGAAAACCACGGCCCAGCATGGGAACCACGAGGCGCTCGGGGTCGCTGGCCCAAAAGAGCAACGACTATGCTATTCAACAAAGGTCGCTACAAAGTATCACGGACAGACCCAGTTCCAGCTCCATGGGAGGAAGGAGATCGGTTTTTAACATGAAGAAGGTTCCGCCAACAAGATTATTAGCAGGACTGCTTACCCCCAAGAAGGGGATCCAACGAGATTGCAATCCTATCTTCTAAGTTCCAATGGGAAATCATATAAACACATCGGAGCTAAGAATATGTATATATGTAATAAGTAGCCTCACAAGCTAAGAATATTACAAAACTATAAGTAGAAAGAATCATATAATCCCCAGAAATGACCCTTGATGTGAAATAAATATAGAAGTATGATTTCAAAATAGTTACAAAATTCTTTATGGTTAAATAATATAGATTATGAAAGATGATGTAGAAAGTGGCTAAGGAATAATGATTGGTTATTGTAACGAGTTACTCACGAACTTGTATGCTTATGAATACGAGTTTATCTATTGATGATTGAATGATGTCTACATGAGTTATATAAAATGAACATGTATAATAAATGACCCCTACGATGGTCTATGAATGCGTAGGTGTACAGTGAAGCCCTATGGACGGTCTATGAATACATAGGTGCATAATGAAGATTGTTTATGGACAATCTCAGTTGCACGCATAGCCACATCTTAGTATTATGAGCTATACAGATGGTCTAATATGTTACATGTATGGGCCACTAGTTTTTCATGTTTATGAGTGAGTCTTACGGACGGTCTCTTATGAAATGTGTAAGTCCCATTTTTATGTTTCAGTGTAGCCCTAGAGATGTTTGATCTGTCTGAGGTAAGTATTCAGATATAAGGTATGATGGCTAGAAGAATGTTACAGATGAAGTTTCATAATATAATGGTTTCTAGTCTAGATAGCATATGGGAACAAGTTCATGTATAGCGTGGCATGAATTAGATATATATATGACAGTCGTGACATTGTATGTTCTCGGCTAACGGAGTCTTCCCTTTTCAGTCTATATCCTTTGTAAGGTAAGTTAGATAATTCAATACTTAAATATGTTATGAGTGAGAATAAGGTAAGTATGATTCCCATATCTCATTGACCTCCAGATTTCTTTCAGTATATCATATATACATGTTAGTTCAGTTTCAATTGAGTTATTCATATGTTATCTGTCGTGCATACTTAGTATATTTCTTTATACTAATATCCCATCGTCGGGGCACTGCATTCATGCCTGCAGGTTCAGGTATCGAGTTTGGCGGGCTCTTATTATAGACAGAGTTGATATCCAGCTAAGGATTGGAAAATCTCCATTTTATCCAAAGTACAATTGAGTCTAGAGGTTATCAGACTGTCCTATGTATATATATACTTATGTCTAGGTTAGTGTCCTGTCCTAACCATATTTTGAAGTCAGATACTCTTAGAGGCTTTGTAGATACAGGTTTAGTATGTACAACATGTCATAGGCCTTGACGGCCTGTATGTATCCATGTTTTGAGTACGATGGCTCGCTGATGCAACATTTTCCTACTTATAGTTACATAGTATGGGTTGTGGCTATTTTGGCCCATGATAGTTATAGTAAGAATAAGTTCATCCAAGTCGGCCTATGTATGTTCTAGTTTTCATCGAATGATCATGAGTTTTAGAGTGGTTCGCTCAGGTCAGTTTGACACTGAGTGCTAGCCATGCATCCCCAAATTTAGGGTGTGACACGAGAGTTAGAATAGGTTTGTTATGTCATTTGGAACTTGTGTGCAAGACTTGAGGTGATTCCGAGTTGTTTAAACGTGTTTGCGTAAGTTTGGAATTTGGAAATTTGAAATAGTTGAATTGAGGTGAGATTCATGGTTTTTATGCTATTTTGTGTCATTTGAGGCCTCGAGTAGGTCCCGTTATATTTTGGGACTTGTTGGTACGTTCAGACGGGATCCCGAGGGGCTCAGGTGTATTTCAGATTGATTTCAAACCATTTCTCTCATGTTTGCATTGCTAGTTTTTGCTGATGTTAGTTGTGAATCACATTCGCGGGGGTATCATCATGTTAGCAAATAAGGAATTTTACTAGAGGA
Source organism: Nicotiana glauca (assembly GCA_026770625.1). Lineage (NCBI taxonomy): Eukaryota > Viridiplantae > Streptophyta > Magnoliopsida > Solanales > Solanaceae > Nicotiana > Nicotiana glauca. Next base: position 13,466 of record MU779728.1, on the reverse strand, counting down.
TATTTGTTCTTCGTGTTCACGGGTTGCGGACCGCGTTCCCATAGGTTATTTGTTTGACTAGGAACTTTCCCTCTTCACGTTCGTGAAGAGGAGGTCGCATTCGCATGGAGGAGTTAGGCACTATTGGAATTGCCTTCGTGTTCACGAAGGGTTGGCATCTTTATGCATAGCGTTCACGAGATTAGTGCCGCGAATGTAAAATATAATCTGCGGGCAATGATTTTTTGTGCTTCGGGGGTCATGAAGTTGGTCCCACAATGGCGAAAGGGTTTACCTAGAGCAGTGTTATAAGTACTCTATTTTGAGGATTTTGGTTATTTTATCATATTTTGAGATTGAGAGCTTGTATTTAGGTGATTTTTAGGCGACTTTCACGATTTTGATTCGGTTTTGAGCCATTCGTAGGTCGATTCACGCGGGATAGCGTTTCTAGAGTATTGATTTGGCTTGCTTGAGATAAGTATCTTAACTAAACTTGGTTGAGGAACTAGTTGCTTAATTTTTCATGGCTAGGTGCTATGAGTGGCACACATGTATGGGGTTGAGCCCATGTGAGTGCATCAGGGTATTCTTCATGTTCGTGGTAAGTGCTTAGGCTATGATATGCCTTGAATTGGTTGCTAAGCTTAATGCCATGATTTTTCTTATATTTGTACCCCTGTTGTGAACTATTTGAGCCATGTTTGAGGTTGATCTCCTGATTGAACATGAAAATTGCTACTTTCATGATGTATTTTCCCGATTGAGCTCTGATACCATACTTTGCACATGCATACATGTTAGCATGTCACTTATACCAGTCCAGGAATATGAAATTTGAATTTCATTGATCATGTACATGTATTCTTGTATATCTTCTTCTTATGTGATATGGATTGGACTGGTAGCCTGTGACCATACCGGGTTGATTGTGATATTGAGCCTATGATCACGCTGGGCGAATTGTGATATTGATCTCGTGATCATGCCAGGCGGGTCTTGATATTGAGCTTGTGACCACACCAGGAGGATTGTGATATTGGCACATGAGTTGTTTGTGTGAATATGAGATATTGATATTATTTGCACGTGAATTGCCCGTGCGATCGATATTATTGGCACGTCAGTTGTTCGTGCATGACTTGAGTTGTCCGTGTTGCTTGTGAATATAGACTTATCCCCTTCGATCCCTTCGGGTCACCCTCTCATGTTTTTTATTGACGGTGTACACACAGATTGTGAGGAACCGAGTTTCTAGTTGATGTGGACTTTGGAAAAAGGTTATTAGTGGTTGGTTCGGTTATGGTATCTCTGAGGAAAGACTAGCCAGTGATTGTTTTGGTTATTGTATTTCATCTTTACTTTCATTTTCCTGGGTTGTTTGCCTGATTTATTTGCATATCCTCATTATATGTTGGATTGTTGATTAAGCAGAGTTTGTTAATTTATCTTGTGAACCAAGGTGGTTTTATCTGTGACTCATGACTTGATCTTATTATTGTTCTGTACTTGTTGGAATTATGAACTGTACAGGTGATTAACGAGTATCATTTATAATTCTATCTTTTATTACCTCGCCAAGGTTAGTTAGGATACTTGCTAAGTACATGGGGTCGGTTGTACTCATACTACACTTTTACACCTTGTGTGCAGATCTTGGAGCCTAGATGTTGTCGATGATGGGAGTTGACATTAAAGATGTACATGTTTTCCGGATATAGCTACCATTCATTCTTGGTAGTTTTAGATTTGTAATTTGTTTATGTATATTCCAAACATATGTTGTATTTATTTTTATACCAGCTTTGTAATTCTAAGTCTTAGTGGCTCATGACTTGTATTACCAATCCTTGGGTTATTGTACAGAATCTCAGTTATTGCACTTATTGATTCCTTATTATTTTATTAGAATTTTGTTGATTGTTATTTGGCTTATCTAGCAGGTTAGGTTAGGTGTCATCACAACTAGGTGTATTTTGGGTCGTGACAAGTTGGTATCAGAGCTTTAGGTTCATAGGTTCTATGAGTCATGTGCAAGTGTCCAGTAGAGTCTTGCGGATCTGTATGATGATGTCCATACCAATCTTTGAGAGGCTACGGGGCATCTAGGAAAATCTCCCATCTTTCCTTCTTTATCGTGCGATGTTGATTTAGGTTTAAGCGTATCCTTTGGAATTTCATCCTTTCACTCGTATATTATGTTGTGCACTTAGTATCAGCTGTTCATCGACGAATTATGATGTCATGTATGGGAGAAATATGTATTATTTGTGTTGAGGAGTTAGGCCAATCTGGAGGATTTGAGGCCAGATTCAGACTGCAGCTTGGGCTCGATTAGTTTCAGTTGTGAGAGTATGTGTATTTGGACTCATATGTCTGGTAGTCTCCGTAAGAGTGGGATTAATGGCTTAAGTGAGTGGTTAGATAGTAATATGATAAGTATTGTGTGACTGAGGACTATGCTTAGATGATTTGGATGTGATGGAAAGATTTTTGCTTGTGAAGCGAAAGGACTATGGATGTTTGATCTCTACCTTGATGTCTTGTATGGTCTTGAGTTATATGGGTGTTGGGAAAATTTTAGTTATTCATTTGAGGAATGGAGTAAATTATCGTGTCTTGTTTACGAGCTCAGACTCGGGAGGATTTAATGATTACATAGTGGTTTTGACCATGATAGGGCACAGACGGATGCAATTTGAGGCTAAGAAGGCAGGTTATTACCTGCATGGTGGTCTACAAATGTGTGATATTTATGATGTTTCTGTAAAGATTTTCCTTTCTACCAATGTGATGTGTATTACTGCAATTTGAGTTCAAATCACTTGAGGAAGTTCACATGACCGTCGAGGATGAATATGCGCTTAGTAGATGGTTTGAGGTATTTATGATTAGTGTTACATGAGCGTATGAAGGATTAATTGAGTTATAATGAGGGATTTTGGTGGTTATAGAGCAAAGGTATTGCGGGTTATCAAATGTTATGTTCTATGGCTTCAAGCCAAGTGGGGGACTCTGCTATCGGCAGTTAGATTACATGATCATGTGTTATATCAATATTGGTCTGAGGCATATTTGCGAATCGACTTACTTGAAGAGAGTGATTTTGAGGATGACTCGAGTAAGAAAATTTCTGGGTGCATGATGTATTATACTTTATGGGTATATGAAAATCTTTAAGTAATTCAGGTTTGTATTTGTGGTAAATGTATTATGTAGGGAGAAAGGATTCGCTCGGTTTCTTATAGGTAGGGGTTACTTCTTTTGGTGCTTGTGTGCTAATGGGGCAGAAGTTGCTAGCCTCATATTGGCGTTTATTGGAGATTTGAGAAGAGTGGATGACTCTCGAGAAGGTTCTAATGAGTTCAAGGTTCGTATGTGGTATTTGAGGGTTCCCCAAATTTGTATATGACTAAGATCGGAGATTTTGCAGTGAGTGGTGTCGAGACTTGCACTATTTCTGTATCATTGGTGATTCCACATTTCGGTATCAGAGAGGTTAAAGAAACAACTTCAAATTCACAGAAGGTCTCTATAGAATGGGAAGTTTGGTTGTGGTACTATTGGTTGCTTAAGATGGAATAAAGTGGTTTGTGGGCCTTAAGATGATGTGGTGTCAAGATAGGATCTCTTATGGTGAGTTTTGATTAAGCATCGTAGTGTTACTGGCAAGAAGAAGTGTTACTTGAAGGCAAGTGAGAGGGATTCGAAGAAATAAGCCAGCTTGGCAATTGTTTGGATCAACATAATAATAGAAGTGATCAGTTTTTTTTGGTGGTGAGACTCCTCAAGTGTTTTATGGAAACACTCTTGGCTTGGGATCTGTATGACTTGGTTGATCTAGAGGGATTCAGTTCTGATGGCTTGATATTATGCTAATGGGTTTTGGAGAGTTCTCTATTATTTTGACCACGGCTTGAGACAAATGTTTTCTACAGGTATGGGGAGTTTGTTGTGTGTTTTGATTTCTCCTATATAGGGTGAAGTGGAAGGTTTCTTGTTGATGGGGTGACTATCCTACTTGTGATTCAGAGTTGATAATGGTATTCTCGTGTTTTCATATAATGGCATGAGATGTAGTGAATCTGTGGGATTGAGATTTGTATTTACAAGTTGCGGTTCGGATTTGAAGGGAAGGTCATGAGTGTCACGCCCCAAATTCGAGGGGCACGACCGGCGCTCGACCGGGTATCCCCAGTCAAGCGGACCTGGGTGCCTTTCCTATCCCACGTGTTACCCTATGATGACCCAGCCTGTTGTCACGTGAGTTACTGCCCCATTTCCCCCATATTTTGTTGTTCTATGTTTCAATATCAGTATTTGAGTTGATCGAATATAATTGAATTGGTTTTAGTTGGAAATGAGGCACATAGTCTCTTAGAAGAAAGCTTATTTTAAAAAAGTCAACCGGAAGTTGACTATGTGGTTAGAGGGATCGGATGTGAATTCCGGTGATTTGGTTAGCTTCGGGGGATGATTTGTGACTTAGGAGTGTGATCGGAATTGATTTTGGAGGCTCGGTGTAGAATTAGGCTTGAATTGGCGAAGTTTGAATTTTGGCGAATTTCGATTGATAGGTGAGATTTTGCTCCGAGGGTGGAATGGAATTCCGAGAGTTGCAGTAGCTTCATTAGGTGATTTTGGATATGTCTGCAAATTTTCAGTTCATTCGAACGTCGTTTGGTCCGGGTTTTGATCGAAAGAGCATTTCGAAAGTTCTTGAAGAACTTAGGCTTTGATTTGGAGAAATTTGATGATTTTGATGTTAACGATAGTGTTTTGATGATTAGAACAAGTTTGAATAACGTTATAGGATGTTTTGGTATTTTTGGTTGAGGTCCCGGGGGCTTCGGGGTGATTTTGGATGGCTAACGGGGTGAAATTTGAGGTTTTAGAACTGCTGAAGGGTTCTGGTATCTGGCATTTTCGCTTCTGCGGAAATGGACCGCAGAAGCGAAATGGAAGTCGCAGAAGCGGAACATGGGGGATTGGGCAGATACCGCAGAAGCGGACGATTGGACCGCATAAGCGGCCTCGCTTTTGCGAAAAATGGACCGCAGAAGCGGTCCTGGGCAAAATGAAGGAAACCGCAGAAGCAGAAAAATATCGCAGAAGCGGAAGTCGCATAAGCGACATTTGTATCGCAGAAGCGGAAATAGGCCTGGGCAGAAAGGTTTTAAAGTGTCATTTTTTCCGCGAGTTAAGCTATTTTCCTCCATATTTGAACGTCCTTGGGAGCTTTTGGACGGGAATTTCAGAGGGATTCAAGAGGAATCGAAGTGAGGTAAGAATCTTGGCCTTAAAACATGATTATATAGTGAAATTAGTCTAGTTTTATGGAAATTGAGCCTAAAAATTATGAACTAGGGCTTGAGTTTTTGACAAATTTCAAACTGGAATTTGATAGGTCTTTTGAGCTCGGATTTGGGAGTTCTTGGTATGGGTAGACTCGTGGCGAGACGAGGAATCCGGTAATGTAAGTTTTGTAATTTTTTGAGAAGTCGGCCCGGGGCTCGGGTTTTGCTAGTTTCGAGATTTTTGTTATATTTCGATTGTTTTCGAAAGGGTGTTGTCCCATTAGCATATTATGATATATTTATACCGATTTTGGTTAGGTTTGATGCGCGTGGAGGCCAATTTGAGGGGCAAAGGCATCGCGAGCGAGGAATTTCACCGGTTCGAGGTGAGTAATACTTGTAAATGATGTCCTGAGAATTTGAAACCCCGGACTTGCACATCATAGTGCTGTATTGTGGTGACTTGCATGCCAGGTATGAGCGTGGGGTAGAGCACCGTTGGGGATTGTGACTTGGTCCATCCCGGTTGTGGATTTTACTGCGTAATTGACAGAAACTTGCTAGATGCTATCTTGAATTGGGTTGATTGCCATGTTTTGGGCTTTCATGCCGGTTATTTGAACCCTGTAGGGCTTATTATCACTGATTTCATGACACTTAGCATATTAAATGATTTCAGTCCTGAGTTAAACACAGTTTTGAAATGTGCAGTCATATTGCTAAAGTTTAAAGACAGAAATTGCATTTTTCGGACGTTTTGAGTTAAAAGCTATTACTTGACATTGCCCGAGTGGCTCATTTGCATGTTCTGGACTAAGATATGGATCGGGCTGCACGCTGTAGCAGTACATACATATACATGCATGGATCGGACTGCACGCCGCAATTGTATATTATATGGATCGGACTGCACACCGCAGTGATACATGATGTGGATCGGACTGCACACCGCAGTAGCATAGCACTTGGGCTGCAGGAGCCCCTCCAGAGTCTATACACACCCCCAGTGAGCGCAGGGTACCCAAATGGATCGGGCTACGTATCGTAGCGGTCATGTGCATTGCATTGCATTTATGTATTGGCTTGTGGTTGTATTATGTGGCATGACATCTAGCACTCATACATTATTGGCATACATGTACTACCTGCCTTGTGACCAGATACCTGGTGTAAATTGCTAAAGGAGTGCTGAGCCCGAGGGGCTGATTTGTGTATGGACTTGCACTACTTGATATCGAATTAATGTAGTTAACTGTTAATAATGAAAGAAAGAGATGTTTTCAAATGAGGTTTTAAACTGAGCCAGATATGTTATAAAGGATTTTCATGGAACTACTGCTATCTAAAAAGTGTTGTTTTGTATTTTATAGCATAAGATAGTGCTCTTACGTGGTTTGTTTCTTATCAGCATTATGTACTCTTATTACCGTTGAGTTGGAAGTACTCACTTTACTCCCTGCATCATGTGTGCAGATTCAGGTATTTTGGGAGCTTAGTTGAGCTAGTCGCTGCTTCAGAGTTTATTTGGAGTTGTCGAGGTAGCTGCCTGACATCCGCAGGACCCGACTCCTTCCCTATCTCTTTATTATTTCCGCAGTTTTGATCATTTGTAGTATGGAGTTTTACTACTCTGTATTGTTAGAGGCTCTAGACTCATGACCCCCAGGTCTTTGGGAGTTTTCTCAGTATTATCTGGATATTTGGCTTGTTTACTCTATCAGTTAAAAACTTTTAGTTTCACTGCTGTTAATGATAATTAATTAAATGGTTTTTGAGCTTCATGCTCGGGTTGAGAGTGTAAATGGTCGGGCTTGCCTAGCAACTGTGTTGGGCGCCATCACGATCGGGATTGGGGTCGTGACAAGTTGGTATCAGAGCCTAGGTTACTAGGCCTCATGAGTCATGAGCCGTTAGTAGAGTCTCGCGGATTGGTACGGAGACGTCTGTATTTATCCTCGAGAGGCTGCAGAACATTTAGGAAACTTCACTTTCTTGAAATTCTTATCGTGCGTACTTGATTCAGCTTGAGATGTAACTTTTGAAATTCCTTCCACATGTCTGTATGCGCACATGAGCGCTCGGTATTATAAGTGCCATGATGGCTTGTGATTCCCCAATCAAGGGGCGAGATGGGATCCCGTGAGTTCGATGTTGGGCCAGTCTGGAGGACTTTGGGCCGGATCTTGCCTAGGTCTTGAGCACCGAGGTGCTGATTGTGTGAGTAAGTGTTCTGAACTTATATGTTCGATATTGTCCCTATTAGCCGGAATGGCAGTTGGATATCCATGTGATGAATATGTTAGTATTGCAAGATGTGTCTATGTGACTTGGTAGTGACGAAGGAGTCTGCTGAATGATAGATGAGCTGGTAAGTGTTCGATTCCTATTGTAATCTGTTGTGTTGCCCCGAGTTATGGGCCGTAAAGAATATTTTCATGTCTCTTAGTTGGAAAGTAAAGTACATTACATGTGGCGGTATGAGTTCAGACTCAGGAAGACTAAATGACCGTGTAACGTATATGATGGTGGAAGGTATGCTGAAATACTGAATTGAGGCGAAGCAGGTGGGATATCTCCTGCGGAGTGTCCTTAAGTGGTATGATCCTTATATGTATATTAGAAGATCTCATGTGTAATTGAAAGGTATTTTCTATGTGTTATGATTCGAATAGGTGCAACGCATGTCCATGTATCAATTTTGATAATATAATACATGTAGTATTGAGATTAATGTTGTTGATATACATTGTGATGCTTTGTCAAGTTGTGGGCGTGTTGTTAGGATGGTTTTGGTGATTCTCTGGCAGGTGGATAGGCTCAATTACAAAGGAAACTCTGCCGAAATTTTTGAAAAATTTGGGGACTTAGTATAAATTTTGTTGCCTAGAGTGGGCTTAACTGTTGCGGAATGAATGAGAGAATTGCAAAAGAGTTATAATACTAGATGATCCGTGTTTGCGCAACTTATAAGTGATTTGAGTTTAATCTCACTATAATATTGTGGCATCATTAGAGTAAAAGTATTATGGGTTAATAAATATGTGCTGATAGGTGGCTTGAGCCAAGTTGGGGAGGTTGCGGTTGATTAGCTGATCGCACGGTTGTGTGCTATGTTGTTTCCGTTTTGAGGTATGCTAGCTGATCAGTCCTGGTTGCAGGAAATGAGCCGAGGATGGCATGAGTGAAGAAAATTTTGATAAAGGTTATATGGTACTTCGTAGATGTGTGAAGACAATAGGATGTCTTGAGCTGTTGTTGATAAAGAATGCTCAGTGTGTAGAAAAGAAAGATGTTCGTTGAATTGGAATGAGATCATATCCTAAGGTGTCAGAGTGCTAATAAGGCACGAGTGGTTCTGTTC
>MU779725.1:23315-74309 GCA_026770625.1 Nicotiana glauca | reverse complement strand
GCATTGATGATTTGTTTGATCAGCTCCAGGGAGCGAGGGTATTCTCGAAGATTGATCTTCGTTCAGGCTATCACCAGCTGAAGATTAGGGATTCTGATATTATGAAGACAACTTTCAGGACGAGATATGGGCATTATGAGTTTCTAGTTATGTCTTTTGGGCTGACTATTGCCACAACCGTGTTCATGCATTTGATGAACAATGTGTTTCCGCCGTATCTGGATTCAATTTGTAATTGTTTTTATTGATGACATCCTGATGTACTCGCGTAGCCAGGAGGAGCATGCTCAGCATTTGAGAGTGGTATTGTAGAGATTGAGGGAGGAGAAGCTTTATGAAAAGTTCTCCAAGTGTGAGTTCTGGCTTGGGTCTGTGGATTTTTTGGGACACGTGGTGTCTAGCGATGGTATTCAAGTTGATCCAAAGAAGATAGAGGCGGTGCAGAGTTGGCCTAGACCGTCCTCAGCCACGGAGATTCGGAGTTTTCTCAGTTTGGCCGGGTATTATCGACGGTTCGTCCAGGGTTTTTCATCTATTGCTTCATCCTTGACCAAGTTGACGCAGAAGGGTGCACTATTTGTATGGTCAGACGAATGCGAGGAGAGCTTTCAGAAGCTCAGGACAGCTTTGACCACAACTCCAGTGTTAGTGTTGCCATCAGCTTTAGGTTCTTACACCGTGTATTGTGATGCTTCGAGAGTTGGGATCGGATGCGTGTTGATGCAGGAGGGTAGAATTATTGCATATGCTTCTCGTCAGTTAAAGCCTCATGAGAAGAACTACCCCGTACATGATTTGGAGTTAGCTGCTATAGTTCATGCTTTGAAGATTTGGAGGCACTACCTATATGGCGTATCTTGTGAGGTATATACTGATCATCGCAACCTTTAGCATTTGTTCAAACAGAAGGATCTTAATTTGAGGCAGCAGAGGTGGCTTGAGTTGCTCAAGGATTATGACATTACCATTTTGTATCATCCGGGGAAGGCCAATGTAGTGGCCGATGCTTTGAGCCGAAAGGCGATGAGTATGGGTAGTTTGGCGTACATTCCAGTTGGGGAGAGGCCCTTTGCAGTGGATGTCCAAGCTTTATCCAATCCGATGGTGAGGCTAGATATTTCGGAGCCTAACCGGGTGTTGGCTTGTGTGGTATCTCGGTCTTCCTTGTATGACCGCATTAGAGAGCGCCAGTTTGATGATCCACATTTGCTTGTCCTTAAGGACAGGGTTCAACATGATGATGCCAGGGATGTGACTATTGATAGTGATGGTGTGTTGAGGATGCAGGGCCGGATATGCGTTCCCAATGTGGATGGGCTTCGGGAGTTAATATTGGAGGAGGCCCACAGCTCACGGTATTCTATTCATCCAGGTGCCGTAAAGATGTATCAGGATTTGAGACAGCATTACTAGTGGAGGAGAATGAAGAAAGATATTGTGAGTTATGTAGCTCGGTGTCTCAACTGTCAGCAGGTCACGTATGAGCATCAGAGGCTCGGTGGTGTGCTTCAGCATATGGATATTCCTGAGTGGAAGTGGGAGAGGATTACTATGGATTTTGTGAGTGGTCTCCCTCGGACAATGAGGAAGTTTGATTCGATTTGGGTAATTATGGATCGGCTGACCAAGTCCGCGCACTTCATTCCGGTGTGTACCACCTATTCTTTGGAGCGGTTAGCTGAGATTTTCATCCGGGAAATTGTACGGTTGCATGGGGTCCCTGTTTCCATCATATCAGATAGGGGTACTCAGTTTACTTCTCAGTTCTGGAGGACTTTTCAGCGAGAGTTGGGTACACAGGTAGAGCTGAGCACATCGTTTCATCCTCAGACGGACGGGCAGTCCGAGTGTACCATTCAGATATTAGAGGACATGTTGCGTGCCTGTGTTATTGACTTTGGAGGTTCTTGGGCTGATTTCTTGCCACTTGCAGAGTTTGCTTACAACAACAGCTATCAGTCCAGCATTCAGATGGCACCGTATGAGGCCTTATATGGGTGACGGTGTAGATCTCCGGTTGGTTGGTTTGAGCCAGGTGAGGCTAGGTTGTTGGGGACAGAGTTGGTCCAGGATGCCTTAGATAAGGTGAAAGTGATCCAGGAAAGACTTTGTACAGCTCAGTCGCGTCAGAAGAGTTATGCGGAATGGAAGTTTCGAGATGTATCGTATATGGTGGGCGAGAAGGTCTTGTTGAAGGTTTCGCCTATGAAGGGCGTTATGAGATTTGGAAAGAAAGGGAATTTGAGTCCGCGGTTCATTGGACCTTTTGAGATACTTAGGAGGATTGGGGTGGTGGCCTATATGCTTGCTTTGCCACCCAGCCTATCGGGAGTTCATCCGGTATTTCATGTATCTATGCTCCGGAAGTATGTTGGGGACCCATCTCATGTGTTGGACTTCAGTATAGTTCAGTTGGATGATGATTTAACCTATGATGTGGAGCCAGTGGTTATTTTGGGTCGTCAGGTTCGGAGATTAAGGTCAAAGGATATAGCTTCGGTGAAGGTGCAGTGGAGAGGTCGGCCCATGGAGGAGGCTACTTGGGAGACCGAGCGGGAGATGCGGAGTAGATATCGTCACTTGTTTGAGACTTCAGGTATGTTTCTTGACCCGCTCGAGGACGAGCGTTTGTTTTAGTTGGGGAGGATGTGACGACCCGGCCCGTCGTTACGTGAGTTACCGCCCCATTTCCCTATATTATGTTTCTCTATGCTTCATTATCGGTACTTGAGGTGATCAGGTAGAATTGAATTGGTTTTAGTTGGAAATGAGGCACTTAGTCTCTTAGAAGGAAGCTTATTTTGGAAAAGTCAACCGGAAGTTGACTATATAGTTAGAGGGCTCGGATGTGAATTCTGGTGGTTCAGTTAGCTTCGGGGGATGATATTGACTTAGGAGTGTGATCGGAATCAAATTTGGAGGTCCGATGTAGAATTAGGCTTGAATTGGCGAAGTTAATATTTTGGCGAATTCCGGTTGATAGGTGAGATTTTGATCCGGGGGTCGGAATGAAATTCCGAGAGTTGCAGTAGCTCCGTTAGGTGATTTTGGATGTGCGGGTAAAATTTCAGGTCATTTGGAGGTGTTTTGGTCGGGTTTTTGATCGAATGTGTGTTTTGGAAGTTTTGAAGAAACGAATCCGTGGTGAATTGATGATTTTTGTGTTGTTTGACGTGTTTTGAGGATTGGAACGAGTTTGTATGATGTTTTGGGGTATGTTGGTGCTTTTGGTTGAGGTCCCGGGGGCCTCGGGGTGATTTCGGGTGATCAAACGGATCATTTTGGACTTGAGGAAATTGCTGGTTTTTCCCAGCTATGGTGTTGTAGAAGTCCCTTCTTCGTGTTCACGTGGGTGTGTCGCGAACGCGTAGGGAAAATTTGGGAGGGCAGGAAAATGTTCATCGCGTTCACGGTTGGGCTACGCGTTCGCGTAGGTGGAAGCCCTGGTGAATCGCGTTCGCGGTGCTGGGCACGCGTTCGCGTATAAGGAAGTAGGGGACCCAGCCTAGTTATTCATCACGTTCGCGATGAGAGGGGGGCGCGTTCGCGTAGGTCTGGAGCTCAAGACTTCACACGTTCGCGGGGGAGCAGACGCGTTCGCGAAGGGCAATTTTGGTCAGTTGGAATTTTGTTCATCGCGAACGCGAGAGAGGTCCTGCGTTCGCGTAGAAGGAAATAACTGGGCAGAAAGGTTTTAATAGGGTCATTTCATCCGTGACCCAATTGATATTTCCTCCATTTTTGAACCACCTCAAGAGCTTTTGGGTAGAAATTGAATAGAGTTTTGACGAGAATCGACTGGAGGTAAGTCCCGTGACCTAGAAATGCTATTTTATTGAAGAATCTACCTTTGATTGTTGGAAAATTGGGTGAAAAATTGAAGAACTAGGGCTTGGGTTTTTAAATGAGAAATTGGGATGTGAAGGAGCATTGGGACTCCAATTTTGATGAATTTATATGTACGGACTCGTGGCGAGAGGAGGAATCCGGTGATGTGAATTTCGTAATTTTTCGAGAAGTGGGCCCTGGGCTCGGGTTTTGCCAACTTCGAGATTTTTGGTGTTTTTCGAGTTCTTTTGATTGGGTTATATTTCTTTAGCCTATTGTAATATATTCGTTGTGGTTTTGGCCAGATTCGACGCGCGAGGAGGTGGATTCGAGAGGAAAAGGCATAGCGGACTAGTCTTGTGGCCGGTTTGAGGTGAGTAATAGATGTAGATGATGACCTGGGTTTGAAACCCCGGTATATCACACTGTGACACTATATTGAGGCGAGACACGCACTCCATGACGAGTGTGGGGTCATTTGTGATTGGGAGTTGTGGCTTAGCCCGCCCCGAGTGTGTCCAAGCTGTGCTTTGGGCTATAGACTGATTAGTAAACATCCTACTTGGATTTTTGTGATATATTTGTGCCGAGTGCCGATTATTTGAATCCTTTGGGGATTATTATCACTGCTTCCATGATATTTAGCATGCTATATGATTTCAGTCCTGAGATTTAAACACTGTTTCGAGATACTTTGTCACATTCCTAAAGTTTTAAAGGCTTAAATGATAATTTTTCTAATAATTGGAATTGAGAACTAAAATCTGACTTGGCTGTATAACTCACATGCATATTCTGGACAGAGTGTGGATCGGGCTGCACGCCGCAGTGATGTCATGGTGATATTGCGCTTGGGCTGTAGGAGCCCCTTCGGAGTCTGAACCCCCACAGTGGGCGCGGGTACCCAAATGGATCGGGCTGCGCGCCGCAGCGGTCATGTGCATTGCATTGCATTCATGCATCGATGTCTATTTGTTTTACCTGTTATTACCTGATGTTGTTCCACCGTTAAATGCATAGAATTATTGGTTATAGATTTGCATTGTTATATTTCGGGATTTCTTACTATCACCCATTATATATGTCTATTACCACTGAGTTGGAAGTACTCACTTTACTCCCTGCACCATGTGTGCATATTCAGGTGTTCCGGGAGCTTAGTCGAGCTGTTTGCTGCTTCCAAAGCTTTCAGGAGTTGTCGAGGTAGCTGCCTGACGTCCGCAGGACCCGGCTCTTCTCCTATCCCTTTTATCTTTCCGCATTTTAGAACATCAGTATTACTGAGGGTTTATTACTCTGTGTTATTAGAGGCTCTAGACTCATGACCCCAGGTCTTTGGGAATTTTATTGGTGTCATCATGATTCTCAGTATTGTTCTATCTATCAGCTGAATCATTAAGCCTTGTTATTTGTTATAGATATCTAATTAACTGGTGATGAGTTTTCATGTTCGGGTTGAGAGTGTTACAATGGTCGGGCTTGCCTAGCAATTGTGTTGGGCGCCATCACGACCGGGGTTGGGGTCGTGACATTTAAGAACCACAAACCAACCACCCTTCTGCTATAATGAGGATAACAAAGAGGAACAAAATGAAGTTATCATGTTAGCGTTATGGCATTTAAGAACTAAAATATCACATTGCGTGCAACGCACCTAGCAACAATTAACGGTTCTAGAATGACTTCGAGGGCCATAAGGTCACTTGGCATCATCCCAATTTTGTTCATTTCAACCTTCCTTTTTCTTTTTTTAGCACTTCATAGCTTGCACATTTCCTTCATTTTTTTTCTAATCATCACTCTTTTCTTTCCTCTCATTTCTCACGTCCCACAACTTCATCCTCTTTTTTTTTTTTTGATTTTTTTGTTTCCTTCTTTTTTTCCTTTTCCTAATAAAATAAAAAAAATGATTCGATCGAACCCTATGTAGGTTGCCTACGTATCATGATGCCACATGAATCAGATCTTTGCGTAGTTTGGGAAGATCGGGAATAAAGTAAATAAACTAACGTTTTCATTATTTTTCTTTTTTTATTACCTTAATGACTACTCTGATGAGAAAAAAGAAAATAATTTTTTTTTTTTGAATTTTCTAGACTTAATGTTCTGTAACCTATTCTAAACTCAAGCTTAATGGGCATATTTTTTCCTTTTTGAAACAAATACTCTATGGGAAATTATTAAGAAAAAAAAATTCTAGAAGAGAAAAATGTGTTTGATTCTTTTTTTAGAAAGGAAATCCAAAGAATGAACCAAAGAAAATTATTTAAATTTTTGTTTGATACCCTGAAAGAAAGATTTCGAACCAAGAAATGAAAAAGATAAAAAATATTTTTGGACTTCAATTTGATTACCTAAGGGAGAAACTATAAAAATAAACCAAAGATAAATTATTTTATTTTGTTTCTTCTCTGTACAATGTCCCAAAGTTCTAATAAAAAGAATTTTTCTATTCATTTTTCATTAATTTCCCAAAGAAAAACTCAAAAGAAAATCTTTTTGGGTTATTGGAATTAATATCTTAAAGAAAACTTTGAAGATGTACTAAAAGAAAATTCTCCTTTTTTTTAAAAATTTTTTAGTCTTAATGTACTAAAAGTAAATATAAAAGAAATTTTTATTTCGAGTTCTAGATATTAATTTCCTAAGGAAAATCACCTCAAAAGAGTCCCTTTTCCCCTAGAATTAATATTCTAAAGAAAACTTCTAACGGAAATATAAAAATGTAATTTTTGTTTTGATTTATAACACATATTGCAAATGCAAATAGGAAATACAATAACAAAAGGCTCAACAACCTCAACTCGACTATGACATACTCTAACATCACCTAAAAGACTCGACATTACTATACAAAACTAGAAGGTAAAAGACGACATAGAAATAAAAATAGACTCAAATCATTAAAATAAAAATAAAAAATAAAAAAATAAGAAAAATATCCTTAAGCAAACTCCTAAATGAGCGATCCAAAGATGAAATTCGATCCCTAGAGAGAGAGGCTCTGGCAATCTTTTACTCATAGAGAGAGAAAGTGCATTTTTCGGCAGCCATGACCAATTTGGCCGGTGGGCAGCCATTGCTTCCGGCTGGTCTGCCCCCCCAAACCTCTGCCCATCTCCTACCACTTCTAACGATGATCCCCAGCAATCAAAAACTCCAAAAGATCCTCAAACCATGAACTTTGCAAAGGCAGTGAAACCTGCGATCCCTGCTGCCATGCATCGAGCAGTAGCTGTGGAACCAATTGCACTTAGGCATGCCAAGGTCTTTCAAGGGCAGCCAACTGTGTGTTTTACAGAATCTGAGGTTGAACGTATGAATATTATCGAAGGTTTACAACATGCAGTTGTTTGCAAGTTTTCCTACGGCTGGCCAGAGATTAATGAATTTCGACGCATTGTTCCCATGCAATGTGGCATCAAAGGCAAGTGTAACATTGGGTATTTACGTGATAGGCACATATTAATACGGTTCACATTATGGAAAGATTATGTAGACTTTTTGTCAAAGAGTGTATATTACGTTAAGGATAAACATGGTGAGGAGTATCAGTTAAGAACTTTAATTTATGATGCAAAATTTAAAGTTGATGAGGAAACTCCAAAGGTGATGGAATGGATATCTTTCCCTAACTTGCTGCCAACGTATTTTGTTAAGGAGTGTTTATTCTCTCTTGCTTCAGCTGTTGGCATACCACAACATCTTGATTTAGCAACAATTAAGAAAACTAGGCCTAGTTGTGCTCGTGTGAGGGTGCTTGTGGATTTGCTAGCTGATTTACCAAAGAAGGTTCGTATGGATATTATTAATGAGACAGCTGGTGAGGTTCGAACTGAGTGGGTGAATATTAAGTATGACTATCTGCCTAAGTACTGTAAAGAATGCAAATTTCAAGGTCATGATATGTTGGAGTGTTGGAGGCTTCATCCAGAGAATAGACCTGCTGATCATAATGCTAGTACTGAAAGGCAAGTAGAGAAGGCCAATGGTTCTGCAAATGTAAATCAGCTACTGATGATCTTATCGAGTGGGAAAGTTGTTGGGAATCCTAATGCAAATGGTGAACAATGGAAGGAAGTGAAAGATAATCGTGTCAAAAATGGTGCTAAAACTGTTGTTGAACATGGTCAGACTGGGAAGGAAATTGTTCCAGTTGGTAATGTCAAGTCTCAACAAGTTCAAGGGGAAAAGCAAGTTCAAGTTTCTAACAAGTTTGCAGCATTGGAAAGCATTGAGGAAGGGAATGATCAAAACAAACAGTTGGCTATTGTGGAAGAAGTGCAGGAAGTGGTACAGGTGGAGAATAATTCACCAAACAAGGAAAGGCCTCGAGGACAAGGTAGTAGAAGTCCTAAAAAAGCTTCTCCTACAGGAAACAGGAAAGGGTTAAACCCTGCTGTTCCTACTTTTAATCCTACATCTATGGGAAGTGAGGCAGCAAAGAATGGAGGAGCCAACAGTATTAAAGGAAAAAAGAATGGGGAACCAACCAACAAGGAATCTACCTCACATTGGGTTCAAAGAACATTTGTAGGCAATATTGTAGGTATTAACACTTCATATCAGGATGTGCCATCTCAATACATAAGGGTGGAAAAGAATTTGGCAAGGAAAAAGAAAACAATGGAAGATAATGAAACAGATTCAGATGAGGAAGATAGTGCAACAAAAGTGAATGGCAAGTGGTCAGGTGGTAAGCTGTGGAGCACGCAAATAGAAGAAGATCCAGATGAAGGACTCATCCCTGATGGTATGGTAGCAGAAAGGGATTCAGATGTTGAAGTTAGAGAAGAAGAACAAAGTGTAAATGGTGAGGAGCAGAATATCAAAGAAGAAACTCAGATGAGCAAGGTGCAGGAAAATGCAATGCCTATAGGTGAGAACAAAGAGACAACTGGATATGCAAATCAGGTGAAGGAAGTAGCAAAAATTAATGTAGCAGAAGTAGAAAATCCTACTGATGCTGCAGTGAATCCAAAAGATGTCAATGTCAATATGGGAGATCCAGGTGGAACTGCTACTGTTCCTGAAGAGATCAACAAAGAAATAAAAGAAAATGCTACAGTTGAGAGCAAGCAGAGGCCAACAGATCATAGCACTGTTCCATTGGAGGACATTCAGAACAAAGTGCAGCAAAATGGGGATAAAATAACTGTGGTTGGGAACCAGGTTAACGAGCTAGGTACTGATGTGATCCATGATCAAGTAGTAGGTGAACATGCTAAAATTGTTGGAAAGGATTTGGATGAGGAGTCTACTGCTCAAAATTTCAGAAATGTTGCAAGACAAGGTAACTTATCTCCTAGGCAGTTGGACAAAGTCAAGTCAGCCTCCAAAGGCAGGAAAAAGGCTAATAAGGATCCAGTTAAGGAACCTTCAATTGTTCCTTCAATTGGGGTTCAAACAAGGAGGAATCTTTCCAAACTAACTAATCCCTAATGGATGGTCTTTTATGGAATATAAGGTTAGTAAAGACCATGCAGGCGTTTGAGAGGTTAGTTACAATGAATAGGCAGCACCATTTCGAGTCATTGGGCTCATGGAACCAAAGCAACAAGCGAGGAAACTGGAAAGGTACAGAAGAAGAATTGGATTTGCACAAGCCATTGCCCATGTGTCAAACAAAATCTGGGTGTTCATATATGAGGTGTTTGATGTTACTATCATATATGACATGGTTCCACAGTTGACATTAAGGTTATTTCACACAGAAACTCATGTGGAATTCATGTTAACACTTGTGTATGCCAAATGTGATGCCATTGAAAGGATTGAACTGTGGGACTCCCTTTATTATTTGGCAAGAGACATGACAATCCCTTGGCTTGTTGGAGGGGATTTCAATGTTATATGGGATGAGGAAGACAAGTTTGGAGGACTGCCAGTCTCATTGAATGAGATTGATGACTTTTGACACTGTATAAACACTTGCAATTTAACAGATTTGGGGTTCAAAGGGAGTATTTTTACATAGTGGAATGGGAGAGCTGATGAAGAATGCATTTTTAAGAGACTTGATCGTTGTTTTGGGAATATAGAATTCCAGCAAACCTTCCCTGATTTGGAGGTCACTCATCTGCCTAAAATAGGGTCAGACCACTGTCCCTTGCTGCTGAAGTATGACATAGAAGCTGTACCTGTGAAGAAGGCTTTCAGGTTCTTGAATTTCTGGATCAAACATGAATCTTTTAAGGAAGTGGTTAAAGAAAATTGGAATGTCAATTTCTATGCCAATCCGTTTGTTATGTTTAATCATAAGTTAAAGAAGTTGAAGAAAGCATTATCTGTGTGGAATAAAGCTACCTTTGGAGATATATTTCAAAAAATTGCTAGCCTAGAAGAGGTGGTAATGGTTCATGAAGCTCAGTTTGAAGCCTTTCCTACTCAGGATAACAGAGAAAGGTTGCAAAAAGTGCAGGCAGATATGATCAAGTATCTTGCTATTGAAGAAGAATTTTGGAAGCAAAAGGCAAGGATACAATGGTTCAAGGAAGGAGATCGAAACAAATTCTTTCATGCACATGTAAATGGTAGAAGGAAGAAGTTGCAGCTCAAAAGAATTCAGGATAGTTCTGGAGCCTGGATTGAACAGGAGGATGAGATTGTAGAAGAGGCAGTGAGGTTCTTCCAAGATCAATTCACTGAAAATTCGATCCCATCAGAATTTCACATACTTGAACATATCCCTACATTAATAGATGATGAGCAGAATGCAGAACTGATGACACAGCCAACCAAAGAGGGGGGTGAAAAAAGCAGTTCTTAGATTAAATGGAGAGAGTGCAGGTGGACCAGATGGTTTTACAGGCTGTTTTTATCATTCGTGTTGGGATATCATTGGGGATGACATATTTGATATGGTTAGAGCATTTTTCAATGGACATGAACTGCCCAAGTGCATAACTTACACCAATCTTGTGTTATTACCAAAGAAGAAGGAGGTGGCAACCTTTTCAGACCTGAGGCCCGTAATCCTTAGTAACTTTTCGAACAAGATTATTTCAAGGGTTATTCATGAAAGGCTAGTTGATTTTCTTCCTAATATTATTTCTGAGGAGCAGGCTGGATTTGTAAAAGGAAGGAGCATTGTGGAGAATGTGCTGCTGACACAGGAAATTATAACTGACATTAGATTGAGAACAAAGGCAGGGCCTAATGTAGTCATAAAGCTTGACATGACTAAGGTGTATGATAGGCTTTCCTGTCTATTCTTAACAAAGGTTCTGAGAAAGATAGGATTTGGTGAGAGATTTATAGGAATGGTGTTTGGGATTGTGTCAAATAATTGGTATTCTGTGCTTATAAATGGCCAACCTTATGGCTTTTTCAAGTCAACGAGGGTGTCAAACAAGGGGATCCCTTATCTCCAACATTGTTTATCTTGGTTGCTGAAGCACTCTCTAGGGGTCTGAATTGGTTGCATTCTAATTTATATTTTTGTGGATATGGTTTGCCTAAGTGGAGCCAAAAAATAAATCACTTGGCATACGCGGATGACACAATTATTTTTACTTCTTCTGATGCTACCTCGCTTAGATTGGTAATGGAAGTATTGAATGCTTATGAAGTAGCATCTGGTCAGCTAGTGAACAAGAGAAAATCTGCAGTTTATATGCATCATCTGGTGGACATGGAGGTAGTTGCAAAGGTTGAAAGAGTCACTGCAATTGGAAGAGGAAGAAAGGACTTTCCTTTTACATATCTTGGATGCCCTATCTTTTACTCATGTAGGAAGATGGATTATTATCAAGATTTGGTCACTAAGGTCATGAATAAACTACAAGCCTGGAAAGGGAAGTTGTTGTCAATAGGAGGCAGGGCAATCTTGATCTCACACATATTGCAGAGTATGCCAATCCACTTACTTTCAGCTGTTAATCCTCTATAATATGTCATAAACAAATTGCATAAGATATTTGCACAGTTTTTCTGGAGCAGCACCATAGGAGATACCAGTAGACATTGGGCATCGTGGAATACCTTGTGTATGCAGTATGAAGACGGGGGATTGGTTTTAGATCTTTGCATGATGTTTCAAAAGCTTTATTTTGTAAATTGTGGTGGAATTTTAGAACAAAGCCTAGCCTATGGAGTTCTTTCATGAGTCAAAAATATTGCAAGAAATTAAATACTGTGATTGTCCCTTGGAGGAAGGGGTCTCATATCTGGAGGAAAATGCTGGAATGCAGGGATCTTATTGAACACCAAATCATATGGCACCTTAAGACGGGATCATCACTCTTTTGGTTTGATAATTGGACAGGTTTGGGAGCTCTTTATTTCTTAGTTCCTCTTGATTTTGGAATAGATGAATCTATCCACAATGTTTTTGATGTAGTTGAGAATGGTCTGTGGAATGTGGAGAAAATTCAAGAAACACTTCCTATAGAGTTTGCTACTCATGTACTGGAAAAGATTAAACCTCCAGCGATGGATAATACGTTGGATGTACCTTACTGGATTCTAGAAACTCATGGGAATTTTACAGTCAAATCTGCTTGGGAGTATTTGAGGAGAAGGAATGAACCAAGACTTGCATGTAAAATGATATGGGTGAAAGGTTTGCCATTCAAGATAGCATTTTTTATGTGGAAAGTGTGGAAGGCTAAGCTGCCTCTTGATGATTTTATGCGAAGGCTAGGTTATTTCATGCCATCTCGCTGTTGGTGCTACATTGAACCAAAGGAGGAGTCATTGCCACATCTTTTTTTTTTACATCTCATGCTGCAAAGCTAGTATGGAATTACTTCCTATCTAGAGCAGGAATTTGACTGGAGGTGTTAACAATGCAACAAGCGATTACAAGATGTTGGACTGCTGATGTGCTGCCTAGAATAAAGCCTATTATGAATGCACTTCTATCATGCATAATTTGGGAGCTGTGGAAAAGGAGGAACAACTATAAATATGGGGAGGCGGTCACAATTAGTAGGGTTATATACCAGGTATCTTCTTCTCTACAAGCACTTGTAAGAATAAGAAATCCATGCATTAGTATTGTCCCTCATAAGTGGCACGACCTTCTGATGATGCTAGAAAATTATACTCCTAGACTAAAATTTGAAAAAGTCATTTGGGAGAAACCTAGTGAGGGTTGGGTAAAGGTGAATACTGATGGTGCATCTAGAGGGAATGCGGGGAGGAGTTCAATTGGAGTGTGTGTGAGGAATGAGACTGGAGACATTGTATATGCACTTGGGAAGGAGATTAATGAGACAACCAATACTGAAGCTGAAGCAACTGCAATATTGGAGGCATTGAGAATATGCTCTGACTACAGTTACAGAAATATTTGGCTGCAGACTGATTCTTTGCTTCTAAAGAATATTGTTGAACGTAGGTGGAAGCCTCCTTGGTGTATTGTGGAGCAGATGGAGGAGATATGGCAGCTGATGGGCAGGGGAAATTACAAAATAACTCATATTTTCAGGGAAGGAAATAAACTAGCTGATCACCTTGCAAACTATGCCATGGATGTAGGAGGGATAGAATGTTATGGCTTTTGGCAGCTAGATGTACAAGGTCAAAGAATTATGAATGAAGACAAACTCCAATGTCCATATTTACGGGTGAAGGTAGCAAGGAGTTAAGGTTGATGGAGGCAAGGATGAAGAGTGTGAAGAAGTTCTGTGATGAACATCATGTACAAATTTTAAGGGAGGAGTACATGGTGAGAACAGTTTTATCTAACATGTTTCTTTGGTTTGCAGGACAAGGTCTTGTATACATGCCTTGTCTGCTGATGAAATATCAAATGGTGGTATTAGTGCTATGCACTCAACCCATTGATAGGAAGTCAAAGGCAGGCATGTGTGCAGCTACAAAGTAGGGCACTCTGATGTTCATTTGCAGCAGCAATAGATGTCATATTTTAGCAGCAATAATACTCAGAATGTCTAATCGAAGTGGGCAGTATAGATTAGAGGACAAAGTTGGAGGCAATGGGAGTATGGTGGATACAGGAGAGATCATCAGGAATTTCCATGCTCAAATCTTTATAGAGGAGAGCATGGTGATGCAGTTTTTCACTAATGTTGTTTTCTTTTTTGCAGGTACAACTAATCAATCTATGTTCTATTTTTTAAGGACCTCCCAATTGGTGGTATTAGTACATGGTACTCAGCCTAATGGGGGGGGGGGGAATTGAAGATAGGACATAGCATAGAAATAGGGAAGTCCACAGTTCTGTTGGAATATACTGTGGAAGGCAGTCACCCATGGAGGCATTTATGCATAATCAGAGGGGTGTTATGTGTCTGTAGAAACACCCAAACATCAAGGATGGGGAGCTGCAATTTTTTACAACCAGCTAGCACATGGAAAGCACAACTTGTTAGTTGCAGAAGAAGTAGACTTGGCTGCAATCAGATATGGAATGCAGTAGGTGTCAAAAATGTGCCGATGGACATTGATGGCCTGGGGAACAAAAATAAGAACTTTCTATGGCCAGACATTCATACAGGGATCCAAGCAAACTTAGAGGGAGGAAGAAACACACATGAGGAAACAATTTCACACATATGTCAGGATCAAATCCATTGGGAATAGATCTGGAAGATGCAATTTTTCACTAACATAGTTTGTTCTTTTGCAGGATTCGTTATTGTGAATATGCTTCATCTTATGGGGAACCTGCTACTGGAGGTATTAGTACATTGTACTCAATCCAGTGTAGGGGAACCATGGGTGAGCATAAGTTTAGCATCAGCTATAGGAAGGGGCAAAAATATGGCCCAGACTCATACGCACTCACAGACACACAGCTTCTATTGGATCACACCTGGGCACAAATTGTGGACAGTTGAAAACTGGACGAAGCAGTTGTGGGCACGACTCATGCAGCAAAATAATGGAAAGAAAAAGAAACATACAGGGAGTCAGGCATACTTGAGAACAAGATTCTAAGACCCCAATGAAGATCACAGAATAGAACACTATAACCAAATCCAACAGGAGGAGGAAATAGTGTTATTTGGCTGCACTAACATTTGGTACTGTTTTGCAGGAACTATTTATAATATGGTTATGACTCATTCCATATGTAGCTTACAACTGGTGGTATTAGTACATTGTACTCAACCCAGTGCGAGTGAAGCATGGATGACCATAATTAGAGCAAAATTGAGAGGAAAGGTCAATCACAAGGCCGAGGGAAACATGCATCTTCAAGCAGGCACCATGTTTTGGCCAATATTTCTGGGTAATGTAGCTGCACTTTGGAACAAAAGCCAAATGCAGTACCACAACATTATGGCCCAGGGATCTCATCATACAAACAGGCAAATCAAAAACATAGGATCTTATCACGAAAAGGAGATCAAAAAGATCAGTTTGGAGCTGAGCTGGATATGGCAATCCACTGGGCACTTTTGGATAGGTTTCTCGGACAGGTATAGAAGTCAAGGAACTGGGATCACAACACCACATCACAGCAGGGCACATAGTGAAGAAATTCAGGAGAGGAAATCAATCAACAACACCAAGAAGGCAGATGAAATTAAGAGTAGAAAAGAAGATAGAAGGCAGCTTGGACGAGGATCTTGGACAGGAAAAATGTCAAATTTGGAGACCGATGAGGAATATATGGAGAGGAATGGAAATTGTTGCAACATCTGGACAATAAGTAGATCAAGGATACAACAAAGAATTGAGGATTTCACCAGTGTAGAGGCAGTATGACATTTTAACAGGAACATGAATGGTGTTATATATTTTAGCATTAGTGTAGTTACTAGTCACTTTGTGATATCAATGTTGAACTCATCACTCAACATTGGTAATAGGCATAATGTAGTTTTCAAATTTTATTACTTTCATAGTTTAAGACCTCCTGACACAGTAATTTGTTTTTGCTACTTTTCTATATAAATAAAATCTAGCCCTAGGCTCTACCTAGTGGATTGCTAAAAAAAAAAATGAGCGATCCTGACTGGATATTCCCGGGGTGTCTGTCATGCTCAAACTCCGGTAAGTAAGTCCACACCTGTATGAGAAAATTAAGACCAATTAAAATTAAAGACCTAAAATGCTATGTTAGACAATAATCCTTCATGTTGGAGACATACAAGACATGATTGGGACTATTTTTCTAAAATTAACCTATGTGGCTAAAAATGGCTAAAAATGCAAGATTTGGCTAAGACCCCGCAAAGCCAAAAACCTAAGATTACTAGGAAGATTGGACCCTATGTGGGTTGCCTACGTATCACGGCTCGAAAGACGAGAATCAGGTATGCGTAGTTCGGGTAAATTGGATACGGGCGAGAACCAAAAAAAACTAATTTAGAAAAAATATATTTTTTGTATTATTTTTGAAAAATGGTGAAACATGTAAACTCTTTTTGGGTTTTCTATTTTCATTTTTTTGTCCTTTTCTTTTTTGGAAAATGATGGGAAAGTGCAAAATCTTTTGGATTTTTCATATTTTTTTTCTTTTCTTAAAAAAAAAAAATGAAAGAAAAACATAACTAGGGCCTACTTGCTTTATTTTTATACCTCAACCTCTTTTCTTTCTCATTTGCCCTTAGACCTCATTGATCCACCAAATGACACATTTTACCCTTGAAGATTGCAACATGTAGCACATTAGGATGCATCAAGATGGTCTTTTATTTTTTGGTACACTTGTCCTAGACGGATTCAACCCCTATGTTGAGTCCGTAAAGTGAAATGCACATGATGCAAACAAATATTCCTACTAGGGATCCGGCATGAGGTCATGTTATTCTAAGTATAAACCTGGGGTTGTGTTCTTGACCTGGCTTACCCAAGCGGATAACTCGAGCCGAAGAGGGGGCAACGTACCAGGAGCACGAAAGTTTACCCGACGTTGTTGCTGGCTCAACCTCGTTCTATTTGGTATAACTTATAACAGAAAAAGTGGGCCACGTGAACGTGTGCACCATTTGTTTTGAAGACTAAGAATGGAGGCGTAAGAAGTCATTTTAGTACAATTCGAACAATATCGAAATGATAAGTAAACATCAATTAGCACATTAGGTTCACAAATACAGTAATATCAATAAACAATAAAGCCGAGCATAAATCATATTAACAAGCTCGAATTCTGAACCCTGAACAAGTAGTTCTGGGATATTTTCCCCAGCAGAGTAGCTAGAGCTGTCACGCCTCCTTTTTACTACCCCGGAAAGGGATATAAGGATTTTTCCCAATTTAAGTAACAATCGAAACATGATTATTTATTAAATGAGAGCCGCCACTTGGGATAATTTATGGTGTCCCAAGTCACCGGTTTAAATCCCGAATCGACAAAGTTTGACTTATATTTATGGCCTGTGAACACAGAAATCCGGGTAAGGAATTCTGTTAACCCGGGAGAAGGTGTTAGGCATTCTCGGGTTCCGTGATTTTAGCACGGTCGCTTAACTATTAATAATTGGCCTAATTATCTGATTAATTATACATTTTAAACCTACGTGCATTTTTAACTTTCTAACCGCTTTTAATATTTTTAGGAAAATTAATTATACACTTATATGTTTTTTGAAAACACATCATAAACCACGCTACATGAAATGCGCCCGTGGTTTGCGGCCTGTTTATTTTATTTAACATTATTGGAAATTGAAGACGAGTCACATGAAATGTACACCGGAGCCCCTTTAATCTAATTTGGTGTAGTTTAGTTGATGAATAGAAAACCAATCTCTATAATGTGACAAAATCATGTTCAGCTACAACCAATTCGAGTAAACGCGAGCAGATAACCGAACAGAAAATTCAAGACCACGGAGAATAATTACAGAAAAAACGGGATCATATCACAAACAAATTACTAACATTAAGCTCAAATAAAACAAATAGAGAATGTAAGAGTTGAACCTCAATATAGCTGGAAAATTGATTGTTCAATATTTTGAACTAAAAAATATGACGAATCGTGGGCGGAACTTGAATTATCGCCGGAAACTCGAATTAGCACCGGAAACTTGAATTAGCACCAGAGTATAAGGAAATTGCACTTTTTACTTTTAAATTGCTTATATGAAATGATGACCCATACTCATGTAATAAATGTAGACATGATCTTTGGTCCAAGGTGTCTTCGTTACCACATGACAAAAACCATTAACAAACAAATACGTGGATCTTAAATTAATAAAACTGCATCATAATTGCCTCAATATCCAAATCTTATTCATCAACTTGTCTTCTTCACTTAAAACCAAACGCCTTAGGTATATTTTTTTCAAATGAACTCTGAAAATGCAACACCAGAAAACATAAACAATGAAAACTTGACAGAAATGCGAATCTGCCCAAAGACTTCGGCGGACATCGACGATTTCAGTAACCTCAGCTCAGCAGCTCTAGGGACTTCGTCAAAGAAGATTTCGCACTTGATGTCGCCTAGGTTTGTATGAAGCGTCACTGACGTGCTTTGCTGCTCGAGTCTTTGAGATTATTAGAGCTGGCTCGAAGCTCTTTTCTGCTTTACTACTGATGAAAAACAAGAGTATAACAAAAGGGTTTTGGTGGGATCCTCCGTATGGTCGGTTAATTGGATTTGCCGAATTCTGGTAGTTCTAGCAGTTTTTGGTGGAGGCGAGGGGTGGGTGACTGGTTTGTGTTCGTTTTTGGTTCTTGAAGACGAAGAAGAAGACTGGCGTCGTCGTGTTCTACTGCTGTCTAGGTCCCTAGGGTTTTTGTTCTCTCAAGGTTGAAGAAGAATGTCCCTAGGGTTTGTTGGTTGTCCTCAAATTAGAAGAAACGATTGTTACTAAATTGTCTAGGTCTAGGTTAATTTTTGATATTTCTTGTATATTATGCTAAAGCGGTGTCTAGGTTTGGGCTTTTGAGTTAATGGGCTAAGAGATTGGTTTAATTGGGCTACAAGCAAGACTAAATTAGCCCAAAAAACTAATTCTATTCCCTCCTCCTTTTTTGTATGTAAAAATAATATAGCAAACAAGATAAACTATTAAAAATACTACTTAATATTACTTAAGAAATAACTATTAAAAAAATACTAACCGTTTAAAAAAAAACCTATTTTTGGTATTTTTTCAACAATAAAAATGACTACAAAACATTAATGAAACTATTTTTTTTTGTAATTTTCATTTTTTTGGTGATAAAATAAAGTAAAAGGGTCAAAACTAATTAAAATAGCGATATTAAGCCTAAACTAAATATTTAAATGCTAAAATATGTAAAATCTTGGGGAGGATAAAAAATCACATGTCTACACTTATGATTGAATCCATGAAGATCCTAACGACGAAGCACTACAAAATACAGACGCTAAAAACTGGATTGTTGCTATGAAATCGGAAATAGAGTCCATGTACTCAAATCAAGTTCGGGACCTTATAGAACCACCTACTGGAGTCAAAAGCATTGATTGTAGATCGTTCTATAAGAAAAAGAGAGGAGTGGATGAAAACGTGTAAACTTTCAAAGCTAGGCTTGTTGCAAAAGTGTTTAGTCAAAAATAAAGGATCGATTGTGAGAAAACCTTTTCGCCTATAGCCATTCTTAAATCCATTAGGATTCTCTTATCTATTGCTGCTCATTATGATTATGATATTTGACAAATAGATGTCAAGACAACTTTCCTTAATGGAATCGTTGATGAGTGCATCCACATGGCACAACCATATGGTTTCATAAAAAATGGCGACGAACATGGGATACTTGTTTTGATACATCGATTAAAACTTTCGGTATTGATCAATGTGAAAATAAGTCTTGTGTCTGTAAGAAGTGGGATGGAGTTAAAGTTGTATTTTTGGTTTTGTACATAGATGATATCTTCCTCATAGGAAATAATGTGAGCATGTTGATTAAATAAAGGAGTGGTTGTCCTCGCATTTTGATAAGAAGGACTTAGGACAAACGGCACTTGGGATCAAGCTTATGCGAGATCGCAAGCAAAGGATATTAGGCTTATCCCAAGCACTTTATATTGATACTATTATCAGTAGATTTAGCATGCAAGATTCCACGAAAGGTTTTCTTTCTTGTAGGAATTCTCTATCAAATGACCAGACCCCAAAAACAACCAGTGGGATAGAGAAAATGAAAGTGGTCCCTTATGCTTCTGTTGTAGGGTGTCTCATATTTGCTATGTTATGCACTAGATCTGATATCTACTTTGCTTTAGGCATGGTTAGCGGATTTCAGTCTAATCTTAGAGAGAACACTGGACTGTCTTTAAATATATAATCAAGTACTTGAAAAGGACTAGGGACTATATGTTAGTTTAACGCTCAGGTGATCTTGCACCCACTGGTTATTCTGATTTATATTTCCAGTTAGATAGTGATTCCAAAAATTCTACCTTAGGATATGTTTTTACCTTAGGAGGTGGAGCCATAAGTTGGAGGAGTATCAAGCCATCATGTGTTGCTGATTCCACCATGGAAGCCGAATATGCGACTGCCTCTGAGGGAGCTAAAAAGGTTCTTTGGTTCTAGAACTTTTTGAAAGAGCTTAATGTAGTTCTTTTGGGTTAAGCACCGATTGTGCTTTATTATGACAATAGTGGGTAGTTGTATACTCGAAGGAACCATGAATCCATAAAATGTATAACGACCTGGCCTTTCATTTTGAATGTTGTAGCCCAATTCACCCATTTATTGCTAATTCTATTCTCAAATATTGTTATGTGACTTGCCGGGGTAGTTGGTTTGGGTCCGGGATATTTCGGAATGAGTTGAGACACTTAGTCTCAAGGTTGGAAGCTTAAGTTGAAAAGGTTGATCGGATGTTGACTTATGTGTAAATGAATTCGAAATGGAGTTTTATGGTTCCTATAGCCACGTTGAGTATTTTGGACTTAGGAGTGTGTCCGGATAGTGTTTTGGGGGTCCATAGTTGACTTTGGCTTGAAATGGTGAAAGTTGGAAAACTAGAAGTTTTAAAAATTGAGAAGTTGACCGAGAGTTGACATTGTGGTTACCGAGATCGCATTATGGTTCCGAAATGTAGAATAGGTCTGTGGTGTCATTTATGATTTGTATGCAAAATTGTAGGTCAATCGAACTTGATTTGATAAGTTTCATCATCGATTTGAAGTTGGAATTTTTTAGTTTTTGTTAGTCTTGAATTGAGGTGGTCGTGTTTTTTTATGTTTTTTGATGTGATTTGAGGCCCCGAATAAGCTCGTATTGGATTTTAGGACTTGTTGGTATATTTGATTGAGGTCTCAGGGGCCTCGGGTGAAGTTCGGATGGTTATTAGATCGAAATTTGGAATTGATATTGCTGAAGTGCACCAGGTCTGGTGCACTCGCACCTGTGAAGAATTGGTCGTAGGTGCGAGGCCCTAGAAGCAAAGGAGGAATCGTAGGAGCGTATTTGGGTAATTTGAGCAGTGATCGCAGGTGCGATGATTTGGTCCTCACTTGTGAGTTCGCAGATGCGGAGAAAAGGCCGCAGGTGCGAGGTCTGGGAGTAATCTTGGGAAGCGCAGGAGTGAAGGGTGTTCCGCAGATGCGGACTCGCATCTGCGCATGGTGGATCGCAGATGCGGAAATGGGCTGGAGCTGTTGGATTGCAGAAGCGGAGGAATCTCTGCAAAAGTGGAACCGCAGGTGCGGTTAAATTATCTGCAGAAGCGAAAAGCCTTCTAGTGTGTATTAATTCGAGGGTTTCATGATTTTTAATCATTTTGGACATTTCAAGCTCAGACTAAGGCGATTCTTGAGAGGTATTTTGAGGGGTTTCTTGAGGTAAGTCACTTGTGATCATTTTTATTCAATAATATTGTTTCCCCACTAAATTTTCCGCCTAGTTTGTGTGTAAGTTTTAGGTGGAATTTTGGGAGTTTTAGGCTAGGTATTGGAGAGATGAAATTGGGGATTTGAGCGGGATTTTGGTGTTGGATTTGAGTAATTTTGATATGGTTGGACTCGCGGTTAATTGAGCTTTCAGATTTTGTAACTTTTATCGTATTTCAGGACGTGGGCATGGTAGTTGACTTTTGAGTTGAATTTTTGACTTTTGATGTAGAACTTAGCATTTTTATATTGAATTGCTTTCTATACTTGAGTTGATTGTATGGGAATTGTTTGTGGTTAGATTCGAGGCATCCACAGGTCGTTTCACGAGGCAAGAGCTTGTTGGAGTAGGATTTGCACGGTTTGAGGTAAGTAGCACTTCTAAACTTGGTTCTGAGGATATGAATCCTTGAATTATGTTGTCACACCTCCTTTTTCCACTACACCCCTGGGAAGGGGGTATAATAAAATGGAGTTTTCCAATTAAAGGACAATCGAAATGGGATTCATTTATTAAGAGATTCAGAGTCGCCACTTGGGAGATCTATGGTGTCCCAAGTCACCGATTTAAATCCCGAATCGAGGAAAAGAATGACTCTGTTTAACAGTCCGCAAATCAGAAATCCGAGTAAGGAATTCTGTTAACCCGTGAGAAGGTGTTAGGCATTCCCGGATTCCGTGGTTCTAGCACGGTCGCTCAACGGTCATATTCGGCTTAAATTATCTGATTTTTAAACAATTATGAACATATGCACAAAATTTAACCTTTAACTGCTTTTATTAATTTTAATTAAAGAAGATTACAACGTTATAAAAATACGTCTCGAACTACGTTGCATAAATGCACTCGTGGCTTTTGGCATATTTTAATATTGTTGAGATTTGGATTTGGGTCACATAAATGTGCACTCGAGTTTAGGAAAGTAATATTATTAATCACGCGCCTAAAGCGACTACGCATTTTGTTAACTTTGCGGGAGGCCATGGAAGTTCGCTAGACAGCGCGCACCGAGTTCTAAATATTTTGTAGAAATGATTAATGAGGGCCACGCAATTTGTTATTTTTGTTTGGCGTAGCGCACCTCAAACCAATTTTAAAAGGGAAAATCAAACTACACCTTAGAGGGCCATAAATTATTCAATTGGTTACTATGGCACACCTCCGATCCATTCTAATTAAGATGCTTCTAAGCTAATCCATGAGGCTGGATCGTTAGGTATTATCTAATCCTGGTCTGCCTCAATTTATCAAAAGACCTATTCGAAAGACTAGAAATTCGCTATTTGCTTAACTAAACTCGTACCAATTAATTAAAGAACGACTAATAAACGGGCTCTTTTTAATTCACGCAAGTCTTGGCCATTTTCCAGACCTGGGCCTAATGAAATAAGTTCAAGGGCCTCGAACGAGCCATAATAGCAGAATAGCACGATAACACAAAGCCCAATTAATTGGGAGTGCAAATCCAGTTCTTGAATGTCCATTTCTTTTCCCAGATTTCAGAATTCCTTAACAAGGAAACACAGATAAACAAGTTGATTACGCACTTAAAACGCATATTGATTTATTCACATTTAATTTCGAACTGTTGGCTAGTTATGCAAAATAAGCACTAACTTCCACTTGATTCAATCAAGGTCGAATTATTATAAGGAATAAAAGGGGTTTCATGGAGCAACGTGATAAGCAAATGGAATATTTGATTTCAGATTCATGGAAAAATAAATACATATATGCGTGGGTAAATTAAGCTATCTAATACTGTAATTCTCACAAGTATGCATTCAACACATGAAATTCATAGTTATTGGTAGCATTTGAACTCAGCAGGCCAAAGAGGAATCCATAACTATAACGAAACTAACCTTAACAATATATAACCAAATGCAAATGGAATAAAGCAAATACAGCTGGGATCTTACACTATTGATGCCATCTAACAGCCATATTAAAAGGGAAATTACTACACGACTAACATGATCAAATTAACTACAACCTACTTTGGCAACTACATGGATTCAAACTTCAAAACTATAGAGTAAAACAGAAACATTGGCAGAACAAATGAAATCCACAAATAGCAATACATTCATTTCTTCTCAAATCATTGCTTCAAATTATATGCTCAAGTGAACTCCGTAAGAGCTGGAATATACCTGGAAGAAGATGGGAATACAGAAAAAGGTGAGAGACAATGGATTCAGCAAAACAGTATGCAACAATCAACAGCAATACCACAACTCAGGGATCAATGGGAAAGCCCAGCTTCAAGCAATTTGGACCAGCACAATGTTAAACCAAATCCAATACTGAAAATTCAACCAAATAGGACCCAAAAAATTAAATATCCCACAAGTCCAACTCATTTTCTTCTCCTTATGAGTGTATATCATAAGGTATCAGTGTATATCTCACTTAATGCCCTCCAACTTCTATTCTTAATGCTCTCTCTCAAAATCTGTCTCTGTGTATATCTATCCCTCTTTTTTCAGTATTTTCAGTATGTTAAGCTCTCTCTCAGTCTATTCTTAGATTTTTAGAATCTTTTTTTCTCTCCTTTCAGTGTTCAAAGTCTGATTCTCTTCTCTCCAATTGCCCCTTGTTTTATATCCTTTCTCCTTTCTTTTTGTAGATCTTTTTAATCTTTTATCCCCTGCCCTTTTGTTTTCCAGGCTGTCCCCCTTTGCACATGCCTTCCCCTAACCTCTTTTATTATTACTCCTATGTTCTTTCTAATTTCCAGCTCTTAAAAGCATTTGCTCAATTAAGAAAGTGAATTCCCCATCACTCTTTGATTTTCCCACTTCTAAAGATACTTAAAAGGGTGTCAGCCTTACTGTCTTTTCCAATTCTAAATTAAAACCCCATGCTATTCTGATTTCACACCCTTAATAGTACTAGACAGAGTGTCAATTCCACTAACCTTTTTCATTTGTTAATTAATTAGTTTAAATTATCACTCTGGTGTTGGCAGACCTCCCAACTTCCCAAATTGTCCCTCTAAAATCCCTGTGGATTACCTACCATCTTAAGTAAATGAACATATGAATTAAGCTTATATACATCTAAACAAGTATTAATTAGATTCAAATCAATCCTTAGTTCAACTGACTAGAAGAATTAAGTGATATACAAATTTCAATCCTAATATTAACTAACATCCTAATTTATTGAAAATGAATCAAACAAAGCCTATCCAAAGAAATCAAATAGCACACAAAACCAACCTATACCAGAAGACTGATCAAATTTCAATTGAAATTCGATCAGCAAAATAAAGAAAGACACGGGATGGAAGAAGATAAAATAAAGGAAAAACCACACATACCAATTAGTCAGAAAGAGAAAAGAAAAAAAATACCTATTATACTTCAGACCAAAAGAAAAAGGGACCTTGATTCTTCAAATCTTCGGGTTTCCGTCCAATTTGATATTAATCGCATGTTCTCATAGAGAACAAACGATTAAAATCATTTTGGACTGGAATCGTCCACAGAATCTCGACTATGACCCGTTTTTAGTATTCAACTTATGATTTGATATTCTAGGGGTTCTGTTAGGATTCGAATGAAATCAGTTAAGGATTAAGGTAGAGGAAGGTGAGGGGATCGTGGGGTGTCAATTTGGGATGGTTTGGGTAAGTTAGCGTTTGGGGTCGATCTTTTCGATCCAATATTCGAACCATTCTAGAATGATTCAAGGAAAAGGGAATGGGGATTTGGAATGGGGAGGTGATGAGGAGCCTATGGTATGAAAATGGAGGTCATTGGGCCACCGGAACCGCCGTGAGGTGATTTCCGGTGAGCGGAGGGTGGCGGAGTGAGGCGGGGGAGCTAGGGTCGTCTCTGAAGGTTAGAGACAAAGAGGTAGGGGTGTTCTGAGGGGGGTGGGCTGTGGTGTTTTCTTTTATATGTAGGGTGGAATTGAATCCAAGCCGTTGGATCAACTAAGATCAATGGCTTGGATCAGTTCACTTATGTAAAACTGGGTCATTTTGGCCGGTTGGGGGACTGGGTCGGTCCAGGAAAGCGGGTCGGGGTTGGATCGGGTGAGGGTGGAACATTTGGGACCGTTGGATCAAGTGTATGTTAATGGCTTAGATCAACAACCCGAAACGACGTCGTTTCATCGATGTTGGAGATGGACTGAACCGTTCGATCTAATGAGATCGACGGTCCTGATGTATTTGCCTATAACGACGTCGTTGGGATGTGGACGAGTTGGACTGGGTCATGGGAACGGACGTGGGCTGGATTGGGGTGTTCGGTTTGGGCCTTTTAAATCCGATTTGTTTTTGGCCCAATCCGATTTCCTCTTAATTATTTTCCCTCCCTATTCAAATTATTGTCCAAAATTAATACTAATAATCCTAAATTAAATTATAACCCTAAATCAACTTAACAATACTAAGTAATGCTTACTAATAATTATCACACATAATTATTTAACAAAAAAGAAAACACGAAATTCAACATCAATTACCAAAAAAATGCAAAAGATACATTATTTTCTTGATTTTCTATTTTTCAAAAACACTTAGTTTAACAATTAAATCTGAATTCCTAATTATAAATGTAAATACAATTGCCACATATTTTTTTTCCCTTAATTTAAAACAAATAAACATGCATGGACAAATGTAAATAATTACAAAAAATACCACAAGAATTCACAAAATTGCACGTAAAGGAAAACTTGTTTTATTTTGAGTTTTATGGGAATAATTCGTGTGAGGCAAAAATCACGTGCTCACAGCTGCCCCTCTTTGCTCGTAAACGTGAAGAGTTTTCGTGCAAAGACAAAGTGAGCAGATACGAGCGATTTTTGCCCGTTTTGAATACTCCGTGTGAAGCATTTTTGAAAGATTTGACCGAACCCCTGCTTCAAAGGTTTCCTACATATCC
This sequence comes from Nicotiana glauca, assembly GCA_026770625.1. Classification (NCBI taxonomy): domain Eukaryota; kingdom Viridiplantae; phylum Streptophyta; class Magnoliopsida; order Solanales; family Solanaceae; genus Nicotiana; species Nicotiana glauca. The sequence continues at coordinate 47,830 of MU779725.1, read as the reverse complement.
TTGGCTAAAAAGGAATCAGGTCAATGTAGTTCGGGAAGTTTTGGTAGCTGGGACTACCATGAATCTGTGCTTTACTATTGCTGTTGTTGCTGCTACTTGCTAATCCCCTTATTACACCATGCTAAAAGAAAAATAAAGAAGCTAGACTAGGCTATAGTCTATGAATTACAATCCTATCTAGACCTTCAAACTTGCTCTTGTGTTTCTTGTTGCCTTGTTGTCTTGTATTCTCTTATAGCAATTCCTTTGTTGCTGCCTTGCACAGATTTCTTGACTTGAATTGTATTCCTCCGCTCTCCAGGCGAGCTCCTGACTTCAACATCTTGAAATGATCCTCTATTATACGAGCAGGCTCCTAACTTCAAACTTGAGAGATATGCCTCTGTTCTCCAGGCGGGCTCCTGACTTCTTTACTTTAATTATATTCCAGGCGGGCTCCTGACTTCTTTACTTTAATTATATTCCTCTATTCTCCAGGCGGGCTCCTGACTTCAAACCTTTAAAAGGTACACCCCTGTTCTCCAGGCGGGCTCCTGACTTCAAAACTTAAAAAGTACACATCTGTTCTCCAGGCGGGCTCCTGACTTCAAAACTTAAAAAGTACACCTCTGTTTTCCAGGCTGGCTCCTGACTTCAAACTTGAGAGATACGCCTCTGTTCTCCAGGTGGGCTCCTTACTTCTTTACTTTAAAAGGTACACCTCTGTTCTCCAGGCGGGCTCCTGACTTCAAAACTTTAAAAGGTACGCCTCTGTTCTCCAGGCGGGCTCCTGACTTCAAAACTTTAAAAGGTATGCCTCTGTTCTCTAGGCGGGCTCCTGACTTCAAAACTTTAAAAGGTACGCCTCTGTTTTCTAGGCAGGCTCCTGACTTCAAAACTTTAAAATTGCACCTCTGTTCTCCAGGCGGGCTCCTAACTTCAAAACTTTAAATTACATCTCTGTTCTCCAGGCGGGCTCCTGACTTCACAACTTTAAAAGGTACGCCTCTGTTCTCTAGTCGGGCTCCTGACTTCAAAACTTAGAAAGTACACCTCTGTTCTCCAGGCGGGCTCCTGACTTCAACTATCTTCAACTATTGTTCCTTGTTCTCCAGGTGGACGCCTGACTTCAACTATCTTTAACGTTCCTTGTTCTCCAGGTGGATGCCTGACTTTAACTAACTTCAACAAAACAGAGAAAATTTTCTGCCCAATTTGGTGGCTGTTTGGTACTTGCTCCCTTTTCGCGGAAAATTTTCTCCGCTATCAACAAACTTTCCAGCCCCTGTTTCAAACACAAAGAAAAAATTGGTCAGTTTAGGATGTGGTGATTGGAGGTGATGCTCCTGCTGGGGATAATTTTCCCTTCCTTCCTTTCCATATTCAGTTTTGTCTGACTGCCTTGAACTAGGTCGAGAATTTCTAACCCTCTGACTACTCCTTATCCACAAACTTCCCAATTATTGCTTTCCACTTCTAGTCTTTCTTATCTGATCCCATTCCTTTTACGGAATCTTAGACCATTCCATCATTTGGATTTCCAATGACGCCTTTCATATCTCATCATATCATCGTCGGCCTGTCCTAGCCACACTTCGCTTCGCACCATGTTGGAAACTGGTAGTAAGCTTTGAAATTCCTTATTATTTGTAGAATCAATTTGTTATTGAAAAATCCTTATCCAAAAGAAAAAGTATGTGATGATTTCAAAAGATAAAAATAAAAGAGAAAATCTCCCCTTAGAAGACTGTTTGAGAAAAGAAAAAGGACTTATCTGAATGGGATAACCGATCCTAATAATCATGTTGTGCATTTCGGATTAATCAACCCAGTCTATTCATTTCAATCAACTTACAACCGCCTTGCTCCGTGCCTCAAGATTTCCATAACCCAATTCTTTGCTGAATCATTATCTTTGTTCTGCTTGATACTTCGACGGAATTCTGCCGCCCGCCTTATCTCACATGCCCCTTTTGCTATTCTTCGCCGCCTCATGGTTCCCGTGAAGGTTTTCACCAGTAAGACTCTCTTATTTTTGGGTTTCTCTCATCTTTCAATGCCTTATAGTGCCCTTCGAGGGTTTTCACCATTAAGACTCTCTCATTTCTCTCATCTTTCAATGCCTTATAGTGCCCTTCGAGGGTTTTCACCATTAAGACTCTCTCATTTCTCTCATCTTTCGTCGTCTTACGGTGCCCTTGTGGGTTTTCACCGATAAGACTATCTCATTTTTCATTTATTTGCTTAAACCGGAGTATTGCCCCTGGTATGAATCATCTTTACTTGCTTGAGTTGGAACCTCTCAAAGACTAATCGGGAGGTCTTTCTTTGGAAATTAATATGGGTTCTTGGATATGGTTGGAAAGAAAAAGGGTATCAAAAGCTCAACCAAATTCAATGGGTTAGAATTACAAGTTTTGGAACCAAATTTCTTATTGCAAACAAACTTCTACCCCAGTCTCTTGCTTGGGGATCTTTTGATTTTTATTTTCCTATGACCGAGCCGTGAAGCTGCCTACGTATCCTTAAGAGGAATCAGGTCAAACGTAGTTCACCTAAATTTCTTGTTGTTACAGTTTTTCTTTTCATCTATTATTATTATTTATCTTTTCTGTTTTCCTTTTCTTTATATTTTTTCCTTTTTTCTTTTCTTTCTTCTCTTTTCCTTTCTTCTTGGTTATTGATTCCAAAAGAGGGGTACAAAATAAAATAAATAAGGCTCAAAAGGGTGAACAAAGGGTAAAATGTTTAGATAGCAGAACAAATTGCCTTCCTCATTTCAACCATTGAGATAATGCCAAGTAAAAACAATCAGTGATTATACTATAGAAATATATGTTGACTGTATCAGAATTTATAGCCATATCTATGCATTTTCCTTCAACATCTATTAAACATAAAGTGCCATTGGGCAATACTCTGGTCACAATGAACAGTCCTTGACAATTCGGGGTGAACTTGCCCTTTGCTTCAGCTTGAAGTGGAAAGATCCGTTTCAACACTTGCTGCCCCACTTCAAACCTCCTGGGATGCACCTTCTTGTTATACGCTCTTGCCATCCTCTTTTGATACAATTGGCCATGACATACTGGTGCCAATCTTTTTTCATCGATTAAACTCAACTGCTCCAAACGGGTTTTGACCCACTTATCATCATCAATCTCAGCCTCGGCGACAATCCAAAGAGATGGGATTTCAACTTCCGTAGGAATCACTGCTTCAATGCCATATACCAATAGACAAGGAGTTGCACCTACTGAAGTACAAACAGTAGTGCGATAACCCAATAACGCAAATGGTAACTTCTCATGACATTGCCTGGAACTTTCTACCATTTTCCTCAGTATTTTCTTTATATTCTTGTTGGCTACCTCAACTGCTCCATTCGCCTTAGGACGATATGGGGTGGAATTGCGATGTGTAATATTAAACTGCTGACATACTTCTTTCATCAAATTACTGTTAAGATTAGCACCATTATCTGTGATGATTACCTTTGGGATTCCAAATCGATAGATGATACTGTAGTGTACAAAATCAACCACTGCCTTCTTAGTTACAGACTTGAAAGTTCTAGCCTCAACTCATTTGGTGAAATAATCAATGGCCACCAGAATGAACCTGTGCCCGTTGGATGCTGCTGGATCAATGGGCCCAATGACGTCCATGCCCCAAGCAACAAAGGGCCACGGTGCCGATATTGTGTGCAATTCCGATGGCGGGGAGTGAATCAAATCTCTGTGTATCTGGCATTGATGACATTTACGCACAAAGCTGAAACAATATCTCTCCATAGTGAGCCAATAATACCCTGCTCGAAGGATCTTCTTCGCCAATATATATCCGCTCATGTGCGACCTGCAAACTCCAGAATGTACTTCCGTTATGACTGTCGTAGCTTATTTAGCATCTATGCATCTTAACAATCCGAGATCTGGTGTTCTTTTATACAACACTCCTCCACTGAGGAAAAATCCACTTGCCAACCTTCGAATTTCTCTCTTTTGATCTCCTGTGGCTTGAATTGGGTATATCCCCATTCTGAGGTACTCCTTGATGTCATGGAACCATGGTTCGCCATCAAGTTCCTCTTCCACCATATTACAATAAGCATGCTGATCACAAACTTGGATATGCAATAGATCGATATGAACTTTGTCTGGATGATGAAACATTAATGCTAAGGTAGCCGAAGCATCGACAACTTCATTATGGACTCTTGGGATGTGCCTAAACTCCACTGATCGAAATTGTTGACAAAGATCATGCAAACATTGTCGATACGATATGAGTTTCAAATCTCGTGTTTGCCATTCTCCTTGAATTTGATGTACTAGGAGGTCCGAGTCTCCCAAGACCAAAAAGTCCTGGACATCCATGTCTGCAGCTAACCATAAAACCAAAATGCATGCCTCATATTCAGACATGTTATTGGTACAATAAAATCAAAGCTGAGCCGTAACAGGATAGTGGTGCCCTGTTTCAGAAATAAGTACAACTCCTATTCCAACTCCTTTCATATTTGCAGCCCCATCAAAGAAAAGTTTCCAACCTGGCTTTTCAGTCAGTTCCAACTCGTCAATACGCATCACTTCTTCATCAGGAAAGTACGTCCTCAATGGTTCGCATTCTTCATCGACCGAATTCTCGGCCAGTGCTTGGGCTTTCATTGCAGTCCTCGTCACATAGATGATGTCAAATTCTATGAGTAATATTTTCCACTTCGCCAGTCTCCCTATGGGCATAGGCTTTTGAAAAATGTACTTCCACGGATCCAAGCGTGAGATGAGGTAAGTAGTATAGGACGACAGATAGTGCTTCAATTTTTGTGCTACCCAAGTCAGATCGCAATAGGTCTTGTCCAGATGAGTGTACTTAACCTCATAAGTCGTAAACTTCTTGCTGAGATAATAGATGGCTTGCTCTTTCCTGCCGGTGATGTCATGTTGCCCTAGTACACAACCAAATGAATTCTCCAAGATCGTTAAATAAAGAATCAGCGGTCTTCCTGGTTCTGGTAGAACCAACACAGGTGGATTTGATAAATACCACTTTATCTTGTCAAACACTTCCTGACATTCCTAAGTCCATTCGACAACAGTGTCCTTCTTCAACAATCAAAAAATAGGCTCACAAGTTGCCATGAGCTGAGCAATAAACCTGCTGATGTAATTCAACCTTCCCAACAGACTCATCACTTCGGTCTTCTTTTTCGGAGGCGACAATTCTTGGATGGCCTTGATCTTCGACGGATCCAACTCAATGCCTCACCGACTGACTATAAATCCCAACAGCTTTCAGGATGGAACACCAAATGCACACTTGGCAGGTTTAAGTTTAATGTCGTACCGGCGAAGCCTCTGAAAGAAATTCCTCAAATCTCCGACGTGGTCGGCCTGCTGCTTTTACTTGATGATTACATCATCCACGTACACCTCAATCTCTTTGTGAATCATATCATGGAATACATTGGTCATTGCTCGTATGTATGTTGCCCCAGCATTTTTTAGACCAAATGGCATTACTCTGTAGCAATAAGTTACCCACGGCGTGATGAATGCCGTCTTCTCTGCATCATTTCATCCATCAGGATGTGATGATACCCGACATAGCAATCCACAAAAGACCCAATCTCATGTTTTGCACAATTGTTAATCAAAATATGGATATTGGGTAGTAGGAAGTTATCCTTTGGGCTTGCTTTGTCGAGATTGCGATAGTCAACGCACACTCTGATTTTTTCGTCCTTCTTTGGTACCGGCACAACATTAGCCAACCAATCAGGATATCGAGTGACCCGAATAACCTTTGCATCGAGCTGTTTGGTTATTTTTTCCTTAATCTTCACACTCATATCGGTTTTGAATTTCCTCAATTTTTGCTTGACGGGAGGGAATACCGGGTCAGTGGGCAATTTGTGAACCACTAGATCAGTGCTTAAACCTGGCATGTCATCATACGACCATGCAAAAACATCTTTGTATTCAATGAGTGTTTTGATTAATTCCTTCCGAGTCTTTGATTCTAGATGGACAATTATTTTAGTCTCTCTGATATTACTCGCATCTCCTAAATTGACAGCTTCAGTATCATTCAAGTTGGGCTTAGGTTTTTCTTCAAAATGACTTAATTCTTTACTAATCTCCTCAAAAGCCTCATGTTCGTCAAATTTTGACTCGTAATCAGACTCTACCTCTTGAACTATTATCTCAGATTGATTTCTAAGACTGGGTTGAGGATTCTTTGTGCACGTCATATCATTAGAACCGACGTAAAAGGAACTGTACAGAAAAGAAAAGAAGAAAACAAAAGTAAAATTTGTCAGGAGTGAAGAAAAGGAAGAAATTGTATTTCATTAAAAAGGAAGATAGCAAGGTTTGCACGCTCAAAACAAAAAATAAAAATTCGGATTGCAACCCTGAAATAATCCGTACAACCCTAAAGAAAAATCAAAGCAGACTACCAAGGCTCCCTCCGGGTAGGGAGAGGAGTAGCCTTCCAATTATTAATCTTTGCTTTTGGTCCGACAAACTGTATTTCTGCGTGGCTAGGACCCTCGCAAAATTCTACCATGCTAACCTCGACAAATAACCTTTCGAACCCTTTATCTAAATCTCCATCAGCACCAACCAGTGACCCAGGAACTTTTGACAATAGCTTCTTTCTAATACCAGGCCTGACGAAAGATCTGGACAGATGCGAGATTGGCTTTGGCAAGACCCCTGCCTTTTTCTTCATTTTGCGGGCTCGTCTCACATCTGCCACGGTGGGCTTAAACCCCAAACTGAAAGTGTTCAAATTCTTTGGAAGAGAAACTGGCTGCACGATGCCTTGAAGATCAGCACCCAAACCCTTACCCAGTATAAAACCATTCTTTAACATTTCAGAAACCACCATGACAGTTGCGGCAGTTATTCTAGGAACTGGGATGCTTTTCCCCTCTAGGACCTTTTCCACTGGTACTGTGTCGGAGACTTGATATACCCACAACCCTTGGTCGTCTTCCACTTTGATGAAGGGTACAATGGCATCACCCAGGGCACCCATATTATCTTCACCGTGCACCACCATCTCCTGTCTATCCCACTTGAATTTAACCATTTGGTGCAACATAGATGGCACTGCCTTGGCGGCATGGATCCAGGGTCACCCCAAAAAAAAGTTATAAGAGACCGCCATATCTAGCACTTGAAACTCCATGGTGAACTATACGAGCCCTATTGTCAATTCTAGTATTATGTCACCCACAGAATCTTTGCCTCCACCGTCAAACCCTCGTACACAGACGCTGTTCTTACGAATTCTATCATTATGGACCTTTAGCTTATTCAATGTGGAAAGAGGACATATATTTGCACTGGATCCTTTGTCAATCAGGACTCGCGTGACCACAGAGTCTTCCCATTTCACCGTCAGATAAAGGGCCCTGTTATGTTCCGTGCCCTACATAGGCCACTCGTCGTCTGAGAAAGTGACTCATTTACCTTGAAGATTTTATTTGCTATCTTCTCCAGGTTATTCATCGAGATTTTGTCAGGGACGTGGGCCTCATTCAATATTTTCATCAGCGCCTAGCGGTGCTCATCTGAGTGGATCAGTAATGAGAGCAATGAGATTTGGGCTGGTGTTTTCTTCTATTGTTCTATAATAGAGTAATCTTGTACTTTAATTTTCCTCAAGAATTCTTCCGCTTCTTGTTCGGTCACAGGTTTCTTTATCGATGCTGGATTAGCCTCTCTCAACTCTGCGGGAGCAAAACACCTTCCCTAATGAGTCAGAACCTGAGTCTCACAAACTTCTTCCCTGATCTCCTTCCCTTTATATGTTATCACCACTTGTTCATAACTCTAAGGGATAGCTTTACTGTTGATCACCGGAAGTTGAGTTACCGACTTTATAATAACAGGCTCTATGCGAGCACCCTTCATGACCACAACAGGTTTACTTGCAACCCCCAGCACTACCACTTTTTGTCGTTCTGGTTTCACTACAACAATGCTCGATGAACCTTTCTCGGCCACCCCAACTGGCTTGTTATTCACCCCTTTCAACTGGACCACCGACTTCCCACTGGTTCTTCTCTTTTGAACCTGTCTTGCTGGAGCGGATCATCATTATGGTCTGCGAAGGTTTCTTTGGTTCCCCTCCCTTGTTTATCAACTCAATCATATGGGTCTCATGGTGAGCCGGCAACAGATTCTGGTTGATATTCGGTGCCTCTGGGGCCTGAACCTTGATCTGGTGAGTATCAATGAGTTCTTGGATAGCCGTTTTCAGTTTCCAACACTTCTCTGTATCATGACCGGGGGCCCCTGAACAGTACTCACAACTTACTGAGTGGTCAAGGTTCCTTGGAGGAGGGTTTGGCAATTTAGCCTCAATTGGATTCAACATGCCCAACTGCCTCAGCGTATGGAATAAACTAGTATATTATTCTCCTAGTGGAGTGAAAGTCTTCTGTTTCTGTGCCCTCTCATTCCTGAAGCCTTGGTTGGGTCGGAAACATATTTCGGTGGAATTTCTGTAGGCTCTTGGGGGTGGGTAGGCATTTTGTGGAGCTGGATATGGATTTTACGGAGTCGGCGCACGCCATTGTGCGTGAGCCGGTGTTTGGGTGTAGGCTTGTGCATAATAGACGGAAACGTAGGGATCGTGTGGTGGGTAATAATGCTGTGGAGGGTTAGATGGAGTACGAGAGTAATCTCGATGGTGGGGTCGGGGTTGGTTATAGTAGGGTGAGGGGCCGCTGGATCTGAACCAGGCTCTGGACTCGACCGTTGCAACATCTTCTTTCTTCTTCTTACTGAGCACACCCTCGATGCCTCTCTGGATAGCTTGAGTGGTTGCTTTGATTGCCGAGTAACTCATGATCTTGTTGGACTTAAGTCTTTCCTCGATCATGCCGCCCATTTTCACAACCTCATTGAAAGACTTGCCAATCGCTGTTCCCAAGTGACCAAAATAAGTCGGCTCCAAAGCTTGCAAAAAGTAATCAACCATCTCTCCTTCTTTCATTGGAGGGTCGAACCTCGCAGCATGTTCCCTCCAACGGAAACCGTATTCCCTGAAACTCTCTTCGGGTTTTTTCTCTAGTTTTATCAATGACAGACGATCTGGAATGATTTGTAGACTGTACTGGAAGTGGCCGGCAAATGATTGTGCCAAGTCATCCCAGGTGTACCACCTACCATGGTCCTATCGTGAATACCATTCTAATGCAGACCCGCTCAAACTCTGGCTGAAGTATACCATCAGTAACTCATCCTTTCCACCCGTCCCTCTCATTTTTGCTGCAAAATCCTCGCAAATGTGCCACCGGATCACCATGCCCATCATACAGATCGAAATTAGGCATCTTGAACCCTGCTGGTAGCTGACCATCTGGGAACAAACATAAATCCTTATACGCCACACTGACTTGACCGCCCAAACCTTGCATATTCCTGAAAGATTGATCCAGGCTTTTTACTTTTCGAAACATTTCTTCCTACTCCGGATTCTTGGGTTGCTTTTCAGTTTCTGCGGAGATACCAAGTTGAGGATCGTCAAGGTATGGTTGAGGTGTTTTGAAAGTGGATTCGGGAGGGTAATATTGATTATCCTGCATTTGGAATACAGGCTCACTGGAAGACATGTGGAGTGGGGCTGGTTCAGGTGCCACAAAGACAGGGGTAGTTGGTGGAGGGTATGGAACTTTTGGTATTTGGGTGGTGGTTCCCTGATGATGTTGAAAATTTGGGGATAAGTCCGAAACAAGCTGCTCCAGAGACTGGGTGGGTATTGGGAGGAAAGTAGGGTTGACAGGATAGGCTGGTGGTGGCTGACCCTTCGTCCAGGCCTGGTACATCTCAGCCGTTTGCTGTTTTAACTTGTACATCTCATCTTTCATCGCATGCACGTCTACCTCTTCTACCTCAGCGCTTCCTTCTCTATCGGGGCTAGACATGATCACTGGTATTGGTCCATTTGATCTAGTTTGATAATGATAATGTGCCAGTACGCTCTAGGTAAACTAACTGCTTGGATTCTGGACAAGCAACAAACTTGTTAGTTTTTATAGTTTGACATATATGCAATCGCACGTTGGGATGCAATGCACCTAGGCAGTCAACCATTTCTATTATGTATTTGCTTCAGTTATGTGCGTCATTCCGGCTTTTACAATTGTGCCCCTTTTTTAACATCCCTCAAACTTTCCCTTATTTTTGTTATTTTCATTTTCCCTCTCTTTTATTTTTCTTCTTTTTAATGGTGGTCGAATCTTATGTGGATTGCCTACGTATCATGTCCCCGTATGAATCAAACCATGCATAGTTCTGGCCGATGTAAAAAAATACGTAGCAAAATATTTTTCACAAAACAACTGCTTTTACTATGACACATGGAAAAAGTGTACAAATTTCAAAAAGATAACAAAGCAAACTTGAAAAGGACTGACTGACGAACTTACAAATTTCAACAAGACAGTGCAGACTCAACACAAAATCAAGAATACATCAATGACTCAAAATTCCCTGGGGGCCGCAAGGCATCATTCGGCCTTGCTGCGGGCCTTGGTGCAAGATCCCTCTGAAGACTCTCCAGATCGTTCATTATTTGTTTGACAAATGTCATTACTGCCGCAAAAAAGGTGGCACGGGTCATGTTTTCGCACATTCGGCATTTTCCAATAATGTAATGTGTGATGTTTATGACCCCTTCTCTAATCCTGTACTTTTCCTGCAGCAGTCATCCTATCTGTTGATCCTGCGTTTCCAGCACTCAAGAGTTGATCTTGGATCTTATGCATTTGTTCCCCCATTCGTGCCATCAGGTTATAGCAGTGTTTCCTATTCGCTCTGAAATCTCTAGCTTGCCTGACTACCTTATCTTTGAGAGTGACTATTCTTTCTCTCAGGATGATGATGGTCCCCTCGTAATCTCTCTTTATCTGCTGCATATGAAGTGCCCGCTGCTTTGCCCCCCTTGTCCATTTGGCCCGGATCCTTGTCAGAGTAGCTTCCAATTTTTCCAAGTCCTCTTGACATTTGAGGGATTTCTTTTCCAGACTGTCTATGAGTTTTTCATCAGCCTGGCTCCTTTCTGACTTTTTTTGCAGTTGTCTTCATCTTTTGAATCTGGGCTTGGAGTGCTTGCTTCTCTTGTGCCCATTTAACCCTTTCCTCCTCAAAATCAGCCTGTTGTATGTCCATGGCAGCTTCCAGTATTCCCTTATCTTCCTGAAAAGTCTCAATACTAGATTGAAACTCTCGTGCCGCTTCCCTTTTAGCATTTCTAACTCTGGAATCTATCTCCTTTTACCAGTCAACTGCATGCCTTATAGATCTTTCGGGTCTTTGCTCCGGTATAGACTGGTTGTGAAACCACTCAAGGTATGCAAGGCTTACTTCCCCTCGTTCGCGGTTTGCTACCATTTCAATAGAACTTAGCATTTTTATATTGAATAGCTTTCTATAGCTTGAGTTGATTGTATGGGAATTGTTTGTGGTTAGATTTGAGGCATTCAAAGGTCGTTTCGTGAGGCAAGAGCTTGTTGGAGTAGGATTTGCACGGTTTGAGGTAAGTAGCACTTCTAAACTTGGTTTTGAGGATATGATTCCTTGAATTGTGTTGTCACACCTCCTTTTTCCACTACACTCCCGGGAAGGGGGTATAATAAAATGGAGTTTTTCCAATTAAAGGACAATCAAAATGGGATTCATTTATTAAGAGATTCAGAGTCGCCACTTGGGAGATTTATGGTGTCCCAAGTCACCGGTTTAAATCCCGAATTGAGGAAAAGAATGACTCTGTTTAACCGTTCGCAAATCAGAAATCCGAGTAAGGAATTCTGTTAACCCGTGAGAAGGTGTTAGGCATTACCGGGTTCCGTAGTTCTAGTACGGTTGCTCAACGGTCATATTCGGCTTAAATTATCTGATTTTTAAACAAATATGAACATATATACAAATTTTAACCTTTAACCGCTTTTATTAATTTTAATTAAAGAAGATTGCAATGTTATAAAAACATGTCTCGAACTACGTTGCATAAATGCACCCGTGACTTTTGACATATTTTAATATCGTTGAGATTTGGATTTGGGTCACATAAATGTGCACCAGAGTTTAGGAAAGTAATATTATTAATCACGCGTCTAAAGCAACTACACGTTTTCCTCTCGCTAGACAGCGCGCACCGAGTTCTAAATATTTAGTAGAAATAATTAATGAGGGCCTCGCAATTTGTTATTTTTGTTTGGCGTAGCGCACCTCAAACCAATTTTAAAAGGGAAATTCAAACTATGCCTTAGAGGGCCATAAATTATTCAATTGGTTGCTATGGCACACCTCCGATCCATTCTAATTAAGATGCTTCTAAACTAATCCGTGAGGCTCGATCGTTAGGTATTATCTAATCCTGGCCTGCCTCAATTTATCAAAAGACCTATTCGAAAGACAGAAACTTGCTATTTGCTTAACTAAACTCGAACCAATTAATTAAAGAATGACTAATAAAAGGGCTCTTTTTAATTCACGCAAGTCTTGGCCATTTTCCAGACCTGGGCCCAATGAAATAAGTTCAAGGGCCTCGAACGAGCCGTAATAGCAGAATAGCATTATAACACAAAGCCCAATTAATTGGGTGTGCAAATCCAGTTCTTGAATGTCCATTTCTTTTCCCAGATTTCAGAATTCCTTAACAAGGAAACACATATAAACAAGTTGATTACACACTTAAAATGCATATTGATTTATTCACATTTAATTTCGAACTGTTGGCTAGTTATGCAAAATAAGCACTAACTTCCACTTGATTCAATCAAGGTCGAATTCTTATAAGCAATAAAAGGGATTTCATGGAGCAACGTGATAAGCAAACAGAATATTTGATTTCAGATTCATGGCAAAACAGATAAACATATGCGTGGGTCAATTAAGCTATCTAATACTGTAATTCTCACAAGTATGCATTCAACACATGAAATTCACAGTTATAGGTAGCATTCGAACTCAGCAGGCCAAAGAGGAGTCCACAACTATAACGGAACTAACCTTAACAATACAGAACCAAATGCAAATGGAATAAAGCAAATACAACTTGGATCTAACACTATTGATGCCATCTAACAACCTTATCAAAAGGGAAATTACTACACGACTAACATGATCAAATTAACTACAACCTACTTTGGCAACTACATGGATTCAAACTTCAAAACTATAGAGTAAAACAGAAACATCGGCAGAATAAATGAAATCCACAAATAGCAATACATTCATTTCTCCTCAAATCATTGCTTCAAATTATATGCTCAAGTGAACTCCGTAAGAGCTGGAATATACCTGGAAGAAGGAGGGAATACAGAAAAATGTGAGAGACAATGGATTTAGCAAAATAGTATGCAGCAGTCAACAGCAATGCCACAACCCAGGGATCAATGGGAAAGCCCAACTTCAAGGAATTTGGACCAACACAATGTTAAATCAAATCCAATACTAAAAATTCAACCAAATAGGACCCAAAAACTTGAATATTCTACAAGTTCAACTCATTTACTTCTTCTTATGAGTGTATATCAGAAGGTATCAATGTATATCTCACTTAATACCCTCCAACTTCTATTCTTAATGCTCTCTCTCAAAATCTGTCTCTGTGTATATCTATCCCTCTTTTTTCAGTGTTTTCAGTATGTTAAGCTCTCTCTCAGTCTATTCTTAGATTTTCAGAATCTTTTTTTCTCTTCTTTCAGTGTTCAAAGTCTGATCCTCTTCTCTCCAATTGTCCCCTGTTTTATATCCTTTCTCCTTTTTTTTGTAGATCTTTTTAATCTTTTATCCCCTGCCCTTTTGTTTTCCAGGCTACCCCCCTTTGCACATGCCTTCCCCTAACCTTTTTTTTATTATTACTCCCATGTTCTTTCTAATTTCTAGCTCTTAAAAGCATTTGCTCAATTAAGAAAGTGAATTCCCCATCACTCTTTGATTTTCCCACTTCTGAAGATACTTAAAAGGGTGTAAACCTTACTGCCTTTTCCAATTCTTAATTAAAACCCCATGCTATTCTGATTTCATACCCTTAATGGCACTAGACAGAGTGTCAGTTCCACTACCCTTTTTAATTTTTTAATTAATTAGTTTAAGTTATCACTCTGGTGTTGGCAGACCTCCCAACTTCCCAAATTGTCCCTCTAAAATCCCTGTGGATTACCTACCATCTTAAGTAAATGAACACCTGAATTAAGCTTATATACATCTAAACAAGTGTAATTAGATTCAAATCAATCCTTAGTTCAAATGCCTGGAAGAATTAGGTGATATATAAATTTCAATCCTAATATTAACTAACATCCTAATTTATTGAAAACGAATCAAACAAAACCTATCCAAAAAAATCAAACAGCACACAAAACCAACCTACACCAGAAGACTGATCAAATTTCAATTGAAATTCGATCAGCAAAATAAAGAAAGACACGGGATGAAAGAAGACAAAATAAAGGAAAAACCAAACATACCAATTAGTTAGAAAGAGAGAAGAAAAAAAATACCTATTATACTTCGGACCAAAAGAAAAAGGGACCTTGATTCTTCAAATCTTCGGGTTTCCGGTCAGATTTGATACTAATCGCATGTTCTCATAGAGAACAAATGATTAAAATCATTTTAGACTGGAATCGTCCACAGAATCTCTACTTTGACCCATTTTTAGTATTCAACTTATGATTTGATATTCGAGGGGTTCTGTTAGGATTCGAAGGAAATCAGTTAAGGATTAAGGTAGAGGAAGGTGAGGGGATCATGGGGTGTCAATTTGGGATGATTTGGGTAAGTTAGGGATTGGGGTCAATCTTTTCGATCCAATATTCGAACCATTCTAGAATGATTCGAGGAAAAAGGAATGGGGATTCGGAATGGGGAGGTGATGCGGAGCCTATGGTGTGAAAATGGAGGTCATTGGGCCACCGGAATCGCCGTGAGGAAAATTTCGGTGAACGGAGGGTGGCAGAGTGAGGCGGGGGAGCTAGAGTCGTCTCTGAAGGTTAGAGACGAAGAAGTAGGGGTGTTCTGAGGGCGGTGGGGTATGGTGTTTTCTTTTATATGCAGGGTGGAATTGAATCAAAGCCGTTGGATCAACTGAGATCAACGGCATGGATCAGTTCACTCATGTAAAACGAGGTCGTTTTGGCCGGTTGGGGGACTAGGTTAGTCCGGGAAATAGGTCGGGGCTGGATCTTGTGAGGGTTGAACATTTGGGACCGTTGGATCAAGTGGATGTTAACGAATCAGATCAACCAACTCGAAACGACGTCGTTTCATCGATGCTGGAGATGGACTGAACCATTCGATCTAATGAGATCGACGGTCCAGATGTATTTGCCCATAACGACGTCGTTGGGATGTGGACGAGTTGGACTGGGTCATGGGAACGGACCTGGGCTGGATTGGGGTGTTTGGTTTGGGCCTTTTAAATCCGATTTGTTTTTGGCCCAATCCGATTTCCTCTTAATTATTTTCCCTCCCTATTCAAATTATTATCCAAAATTAATACTAATAATCCTAAATTAAATTATAATCCTAAATAAACTTAACAATACTAAGTAATGCTTACTATTAATTATAACACATAATTATTTAACAAAAAAGAAAACACGAAATTCGACATCAATTACCAAAAAATGCAAAAGATACATTATTTTCTTGATTTTCTATTTTTCAAAAACACTTAGTTTAACAATTAAATCTGAAATGCCTAATTAAAAATGTAAATACAATTGCCACATATTTTTTGTTTTTTCCCTTAATTTAAAATAAATAAACATGCACGGACAAATGCAAATAATGACAAAAAATACCACAAGATTTCACAAAATTGCACGTAAAGGAAAACTTATTTTATTTTGAGTTTTATGGGAATAATCCATGTGAGGCAAAAATCACGTGCTCACATATGTGTTATGTGGTCGATGTTGAGGTGACACACATGATAGGTGACGAGCATGTGGGCGTGCACCTTAGGAATTGTGACTCTCTCGATTCCGTGGAACTTTCTTGTTGAATAACCTTGTTGTTATATGTATTTTTTCCATGTGTTAGAGAATTTGAACTATTGTTTACCGTGAAAATGGTAACAATAATTAGATTTGTAAATGGGTTTATAAAAATACATGATCTCTTCCCGAGTTAGTTTGTTAGGGTGGTTGGTGTTAAAACGTGAAGTAAGCAGTAAAGATCGAGTTAGCCAAAGTAATAATCGAACCAGTAGGGGGACGTTCCCAGGCGTAATGTAAGCTGGTAGGTACCTCGGAGCCAGGCCTCGAGCCTATCTCGGGCTTATCTAGGGTAGCCGGGAAGGGGATAACAAATAAAGATATAAGTAAGTAAGGCTCTATATTGTCAATCTCGAGCCAAATAATGAAGAACAAACGAAGAAACAGTAAAGTGCTAAGGTGACCTCGGGGTCGATGAAGATTGATAACTTAGAAGAAAGAGAGAGAGAGATATATATTATTGCATTGTGAAGAAAATGGATTAACATCAGCCCTTTACAAGGTAGGATGAGTCCCCCTTATATAGGCGAGGGGACTCAATATAGTACAGGGTGTATTAAGTGTAAATATACAGGGATGGGATGTTTGGACAAGACACCAGAACCTATAGGCTCAAGCCAAGTGTCTACCGTCTGCATGACTGCGGCTAGGTTGCGGACAGATCTTTCGACCTTCGGGCCACTACATAGCCACGGATTATACTTGAGATAAGGAGCTCGATCTCAACCTTACGGCCTCGACGTATCGTCAGGGTACCCCGAACATACCTCGATGGTGGGAAATAGACGCCCCCGATTTGATCGCACACAGAGAGTCTCCAAGTTTCCTATATCGAAGTGATAAGAAATGACATTGAATCATAGCATCGAGGCCATTATTACCATGATATCATCCACATAAGAGAATTAAATGGCATAGCCCCGAAAACGGTGCGGGGCTGACGTCATATGCGATGATCGAGGAGCTCATGAACTGATGCAGGTGAAAGTACGGAGGGGGGGGGTGTGAATTGTAAATACTTAAAATTAATAGCTTATAAGTTGACTTAAAACTTGAGTAGTCAACTGAATATGATTATTTAGCAGATATGGAAACAGAAAGTAAAATGCAGAAAATAATTGCAGGAATTAAAAACACCAAGATTTTTATTGACTGGTTCAGATTCAATGTGAATCCTAATCCAGTCCCCTTGGGTTGCAAGGGAGTTCTCTTTAGTAAATGAGTTTCTTCCGAGTACAGATGTGGTGTATATCTCTCAGTTTCTCTACCACTCATTTTTGATACAATGCCTCACCAGTTGTGTGCTCTCTTTCTATCCCTAATTTGTTACACAACAAATCTTAGTGAACTACAATGCTTGTTTGCAGAAGAATGAAGAGATTGATTTGGTTTGATCAAAGTATATCCTAGCTAGGGTTTACAAGGGTGTATAAATACTTTGATGGGAGGTAGAGGCTTGACAACCCAAGAGATTTGATCCTTGGAAAGAATTGATTCTTTCCAAAAACAAGGAATGAGCTGTTGCTTCTCTCGATTGGTTTTCTTCATCAGAAGATTGCTTCACTTAATTTCTCCTTGATTGTTGGAACTTCCAAATATAGTCGCTTCCCGGATCTTCACGTATCCTTTAGTCTTCCGTGATTCTGCCCATGATTCGTGCCTTTGTCCAAGGCTTATTTGATTTTCTCCAGCTCAGCTAATCATTGTTATTGCTGATTGATTCGTTGATTAGATTGCGCCCAGATTTACGAGACCAATCCAGATTTGCTGATCACATGCTGATTTATTTCTTTCCTTGTACATCATGAACCATTTCAACATCTTTACTTCTTGAACTTTGATTTCCTGCACATGTATATTATCTGCATCATTAAAATATGATCTAACAATCTCCCCCTTTTTGATGATGGCAAAACAATATAATAAGGTAAAGAAGTAAATACCAGTCGACTTCCCTGTGTGTTACTAGTCGATTTGAGTCCCGCTCAATGTATGTACGCTTGACTTCTCCTCAGTGTATGCAGTCGACTTGAATCCCCCTCAATGTATGTATGCTTGACTCCCCCTCAATGTGTGCAGTCGACTTGTAGACTTGTACATGTACAGTATACCATACATGCTACCTATACACATAAAATGTGTGCAGTACACATACACATATAAACATATATAAACACATACACATATAAACACATAGTCGACTTCTACCTATGCACATACACCTAACATAACAAACTTTTTCTTCCCCTTTTTGTCATCAGCAAAGAGGGATTAGAACCATAAATTATAGTAAAGAAGTAAAGGGAAAGAGATTATCTAGCGGCTGGTGAAACAACCCATAGTAGGAAAAAAAAATAGAAGTATCCAAGGCCGTAAACCACAACCCACAATAGCACCAAAACAAGTTGTCAAAAAAATATAGTTTTTAAAAAAAACATCCACACTAGCGGCGCAGGAAGTAGGTAAGGGTGTTGCAGATGGCCTCCTTTAACTGTTCGAAGCTAGTATTTATAGTGACGCTCACACCGTCCAGCCTGTCGTGAACCTCCTTGAAGGCTTTGACAGCATTCTCCCTTACTTTATAAATAGTCACTCTGATTTTTGACCCGTCAGACCTTGTTTCCTTTGAAATAGCATGAATGTCACCCACAGTGGACTGAGTTACGGAATGAAGATTCTTGATGTCAGAGAGTTTGGAGCCAATAGAGTTAAGCTTCTCACTAAGCTCAAAACTGTTAAGAGTAGGAGGAGGAACAACTAATGAAGGTTTAGATTCCATAGGGGCCTGCTTTGCTTCACTATCACTCTTCTTAACCCAGGTGCCCTTGATGCTTATATAGCCCATACTAGAAAAAGCTCTAGAATTATAGGACTTGGAGACAGTAATGAAAGGATAGTTGGATAGAGAAATTTGATGGGCTTCCAGAATATGGGTAATTGCCATGCCATAGGGTAAACTAGTGGGATCCTCAGCGCTTTCTATCATGAAATTGATGACCTTAGAGGAAAGCTTGAGTTTGAGTTTAGTGATGAGGCAGTAGACAAAAGAATGTATCCCTTTGAGAGAAAGTTGAAAAGGAGTCAGTACGGGGAAACAGGGTGGTTGCCACAATATGGGCCAGAACCCAGGTTTCAAAAATTACATCACTGGGGCCCAATTGATTTGGGAGAATTTCAGAGGGACACTCAACAATGCACTATTTGGCTTGGTCAAAACAAATTTCAAAATTCTCAGGCCACACATTTTAAAGAGAGTAGGGAAACCAAAGTAACGACGTTGGAAAAGAGAGTCAAACAAGGCACAATCAAGTACAATGCGCTTACCTAGCACTAGAGATTCTAGCCTATCCGGTTTACTGGAGCGAAGATTTGCATAAAACATTCTGACCAGGGGTTCATATACCTTAGGCGGAGGAGTAGAGAGGAATTTTTCCCATCCTTGATACACGAAGAGTTCTTTAACCTTACAACTGAGGGCTTCTATGTCATCAAGATCAACGATTCTTCCATGGGCGATTGGTTTGTCCTTAAGAGTGATGAAAATCCCAGAAATTTAGGTCAGACTCGAGTGAGGCAGAGAAATCAACCTTTGATTTCTTTGGAGTGGATGAAAAGGGAGGATCTTCTATGGGTCATTTGCCTAAGGATTTCTCTCCTAAGAGTTGGGAGTGTTCAGAGAAACCACCCTGAGATAAGGTGAGTCCTTCAGAGTGATCAGACCCTAGGTCTACTTGCTCATGAGGCGCAGAAGGGGTTTTCATCTTAGAGCGGGTACTTTTTCTGGTGGAGGTAGAGGGATTCTTGGAGTATTTCGCCATTGTAGAAGAGGGTATTTGCTCGAAGTCTTGGAGAGAAGATGGAGATGAGAGTGAATAAGAGGGTTTTCTAACTTAAGAAGAGGGTTTTGACAGTTGAGTGCATAAAAGGAAAAGTTTTCAATTGAGAAGACGTGGTGATTGGCTTTCCATCTGCAGACTGCGAACTGATGTGAACGAAGTGAAAAGAGAGGGAAAAAATTGGAGGCGTAGTAAATGCGTGGGAAAAGGACAATTATAGCACTTAAAAGTAATTTAGCACATAAGTCCTAAGAGTTATTAGACATGCAAATAATACCAAGTAATTTTCTCAAAGTACAAAATCTTTCTTCTAACAAGGGTTTAGTGAAAATATCGGCTAGTTGAGCGGAGGAGCCAACAAAGGCTATTTCTATATCTCCCTTAAGAACATGATCTCTAATAAAATGATGCTTAATATCTATATGCTTTGCTATAGAGTGATGTACATGATTTTTTGAAAGACAAATAGCACTAGAATTATCACAAAAAAATTGTATAGGTTTAAACAAAAGCTCGTAGTCATCCAATTGATGAGACATCCATAGTAGTTGTGCACAACACTATCCAATGGCAATGTATTCCGCTTTAGTAGTGGACAAGGCGACTGATGCTTGCTTTTTACTGTTCCAGGATATTAATGCCTTTCCTAGTAATTGACAAGTGCCGCTTGTGCTCTTTGTATCTTCTTTATCACCTGCAAAATCAACATCTGAAAAACCTTCTAATTTAAAAGAGTTAGAGCGAGGATACCACAATCCATGAGATATAGTTCCAATGAGATATCGAATGATTCTCTTTACAGAAGTCAAGTGTGACTCCTTGGGAGCTGACTGAAACATGGCATATTTACATACGCTGAACATAATATCTGGTCGACTTGCTGTCAGATATAGCAGTGATCCAATCATTCCCCTGTATTTGGTTTCATCAACTGGGGTGCCCTGTTCATCTTTGTCTAGATTTGTAGCGGGGCTCATACGATTGCCAATTGATTTTGCATTGTTCATACCAAAATTTTGAATCAGCTCTTTTGAATATTTGGTCTGACAAATAAAAGTTCCTTCTTCGGTTTGTTGGATTTGTAGCCCAAGGAAGAACGTGAGTTCACCCATCATGCTCATTTCAAAGTCGCTTTGCATAAGATTTGAGAATTCCTTGTACATAAGAGGGTTAGCACTACCAAATATAATATCATCAACATAAATTTGAATAATGAGATTACCTTTTGATGATCGTTTAATGAACAAAGTAGTGTCTATTTTACCTCTAGTAAAGCCATGGTCGATAAGAAAATTACTCAGCCTATCATACCAGGCACATGGAGCTTGTTTCAACCCATACAATGCTTTAGTAAGCTTTTATACATGGTATGGAAATTTTGAATCATCAAAGACTGGAGGCTGTTTTACAAGAACTTCTTCCTCGATATATCCATTCAAAAATGCACTTTTAACATCCATTTGAAACAACCTGAATCCTTTGAATGATGCGTATTCCAGAAGAATTTGAATAGACTCCAAACGATCTACTGGGGCGAAAGTTGCATCATAGTAGACTCCTTCCTGATGTAAATAGCCCTGTGGAACTAATCTCGCTTTATTTCTTATAACTTTTCCATCCGCGTTCAATTTGTTTCTAAATACCTATTTTGTTCCGATCACAGACACATTTTCAGGTTTGGGTATTAGTTTCTACACTTGATTCTTGATGAACTGATCTAATTCCTCCTGCATAGCTTGTACCCAGCTTGAATCCTTCAGTGCTTCCTCTACCTTTTTTTTACTCAATTTGAGAAATCAATGCAATATTTGCTTTCTTCTTGAGGGCAACCCTGGTTTTCATTCCTTCGTTTGGATCTCCTATAATAAAATTTTGAGGATATTCGGGTTTGCTTCTCCATTCATTTAGTCGAATTATATTTGTAGTTGATTCGACTTATGGATCTGGAGTATTGCTGCTATTTTCTCCAGTTGACTCGATCACCCCAGATGTGCTAGTCGACTCCTATGATTTTCCTTTGTTCTGAGCCTCTTGAGTTTGATCTTCGTCACCTACAATAGTTCCTTTGTCGACCAAGGGATTATTTTTATCGAATATAACATGTACAGATTCTTTTACACATAAAGTGCATTTATTGTAGACTCTAAAAGATCTACTATTGAATGAGTAACCAAGAAAAATACCTTCGTCTCTTCTTGGATCAAACTTTCCAAGATTATATTTACCGTTATTGTGAATAAAAAATTTAGTTCCAAAGGGATGGAAGTAGCTGATATTTGGACGTTTACCTTTCTAGAGTTCACAAGGAGTCTTCTTCAGAATTGGCCTTATGAGGCAACGATTGAGGATGTGACAAGCAGTACTTACTCCCTCTGCCCAGAAATGGTTTGGCAATGAATGTTCTAGTAGCATGGTTCTTGCCATGTCTTGGAGAGTTCTCTTCTTCCTTTCCACAACCCTATTTTGTTGTGGTGATTGTGGTGCGGAGAAATTATAAGTGTATCCTTGATCGTTGTAGAAGTCTTCAAAAGCTCTGCTTTCAAATTCTCCTCCATGGTCACTCTGAATTTTTGAGATCAGATGACCTTTTTCTCTTTCAACCTCTTTAAAGAAAACTTCAAATTTCTTAAGGCTTTATCCTTATGAGACAAGAAGATTACCCAGGTGAAACGTGAAAAGTCATCAACAATAACAAAAGCATACCTCTTACCTCCTATACTAGCAGTTCTAGTAGGCCCAAATAAATCCATATGAAGTAGTTGTAAAGGTTTAGAAGTAGATACTATATCTTTATTTTTGAAAGAGTTTCTGGTTTGCTTACCCAATTGACATGCATCACAAATATGAGTTCTAGAGAAATTCAGTTTAGGCAAACTAATAACTAAATCATTTTTGGACAGTTTTTCAATCAAATGCACGCTAGCATGGCCAAGTCTTCTATGCCATAGCCATGGATCATCAGACATAGAGGATAGGAAAATGTGGCCATCTATATTTTCAAAACCATCAAGTATATACATATTTCCATACCTTTTTACAAGAAGAATTATATTACCTGATTCGTCTTCAATCGCGCATCCTGTTCGCTTGAACTTTACCTCATATCCTGAGTCGCAGAGTTGACTTATGCTCAAGAGATTATAATTTAGGCCATCGACGAGATATACTTTAGTAATGTCACAATTGTTATTGAAAGGAATTATTCGAGTGCCAACTATTTTGCCCCTTGAATCATCTCCGAATTTTACACTTCCTCCATCGATCTTTGTAACTTCCTTGAACAGGTTTTTGTCACCTGTCATATGACTGGAACACGCACTATCTAGATACCATTTTCCTTTGCGGCTTACTCTATGGTGTTCCTGCAAGACAAGATGATCACTTTCTTTTAGGTACCCAAGCTTGCCTGGGTCCTTGTGGGTTAGCGTTGCTAGATTCAGAGTTTTTTGGTTTCCAAACCCATCCTGATACATTTAATTTACGAAAGTGACAACAGGAATATTTATGCCCACTTTTATTATAATAATGACATTTAGCTCCAGACCTGTTTATAGACCTTTCATAAGTGTTAGAACTAGCTGACTTAGAGTTAGCTGGTTCTTTTCCAGTTGACTTGTAAGTCATCTGGTCCGACCGACTGGTCGACTTGGTTCTGATTGGTTCCTTTCCAGTTGACTTGTAAGTCATCTGGTTTGACCTAACAGAACTGTGACTGGTGGATTTGCGCAAGCTGTTAAGCTGCATTTGCAACTCCTCAAACTCTTCTTGAAGAATATCTTTTTCGATTTCACATACTTCATGTTTGAGTTTCCAGTCCTTGACCTCCTTTTTAAGTCTCTTAAGTTCATTCATCATTTTTTAAGACTCTTTTAAGGTTGAATCAAGAATATCCTGCAATTCATTACATCTTTCGCAGTCATAAGATCTTACCTCACTAGTTTCTCCTCGTGCCATGAAACAGTTCTTGTCATCTGAATTATCTTCATCTGTCCAGCATCTCGAGGTTTTGTTTATTTCATTTTCCAAAATTTTCATGAAATACGGATTTGCTATTTCTTCATGGTCTGAGTTGTCCTTATCGCTCCAGCTTCCGAAGGATTTGTTCTTGTTGAAGCCTCTAGAGATCTTCCTTTTCAGTTCTGGACATTCAGCTTGAATGTGCCCAAACTTTCCACATTCGTAGAATTTCCATCATTCTTATCATATCATTGCATTTCCTGGATCGTCTTGGTGGGAATCTTCCTTTATTTGTGTTTCTGTATCTTCTCATCAGCCCATCCATATTTCTAGACATCATAGCAATCTCTTCTTGTAGAGTTTCAGGATCATCAATTTCATTTTCTGCCATTTCAGTAGAAGTTTTGAATTCCACTATTTTCTTTTTCTCCGCTTGATTTGTTTTTTTAAATGCTTCCTTTCAAAAGCAATGAGCTATCCCCGCAGTTCATCATAGGACAATTTGCTTAGGTCTTGAGATTCCAGAGTGACTACTTTGGTCTGCCAAGTAGTTGGAAGACTTCTGAGAATTTTTCTGACTTGATCACCACTGGTGTAGGGCTTGCCAAATGCCTTTAGGTCACTAATTATCTTACTAAATCTGGCAAACATTTCTTCAATGGATTCTCCTTCTTTCATTGAGAAGAGTTCGTAGTCATGAACTAGCATATTGA